>JAWZYV010016930.1:0-38230 GCA_038373885.1 Cheiracanthium punctorium
CCTGCCTACCCTGAAAGCTTGCCGAACTTTTTGGAAAAACCTTGTATAAACAGCCACACATATTGTGGACAGCAGTTTAAATCCATTTACAAAAGACGCAGCTTATTGTAATTCGTAGAACTGATAGTTAAATCAGCTCTACCACTTTCACTGGGATTTTTTTGCATCTCCTTTACATTGCCAGTTATTGTAACAAAAATTGCATCGAAATAACCTAAAAAATCTGAATCATCTTCATTAAAAGTATTTGAGTTCAAGCAAAATTTCCAATAGTTGCAAGCAAGAATTTATTATTCTTCAGTGAAAATGAATCTCTAATAAGAAATAAAAGAGAATTTTCCTTAAATGCATTCTTTAAAAAGTATTTTTAATATAGTTTTAAAAATACACGAACTGCATCAGGCAAAGAGAAAAGTATGAAAAGGAATACGGGAATACGACGGTATGCACGTGAGGACTGTGAGATACTAAACAATTTTTTTAAACATTCATTTATTTGCTGAATTTGGAGTACTTTGGGAAATTTTAACATTTTCGGATTTCTTTTAAAGGTTTACGATTTGCATTTGTTAAATAATTAATAGGTTAATGAAAACACATTAAAGTTTGCAAGCGACTGTGCAAGCACAATGCGGAATCTCGGTTGATCACTTTATTACGTATGCTTGGAAGTATAAAAAGTTGGAGTTAACCCTTTAACGCGCGGTGTCAGCGTGGGGACACAAAACTCTGTCGTTCTGACTGTTGTTAGTCACCAAGAATAAATTTGATTCCAGTAAAAGTACTTTAGAGTGACGTAGTTACGCGAGAATGCATTACTTTTTAGCACATAATTTCCCGTAAAAATTTTAGATTATTTGTAAAATTGTCAGGATTGTTTTTAACCGCACTGGCATCTACTGAAAACTGGATGAATACGATGGAAACGTTGATACAGACTGCCCAATGCTGAAAAAGGGGCATTTCCCAATGCAGATAAAAGGGCAGCCCGATTTCACTAATAGCAACGTTTTTGACAAAGCTGGCTGTGCCCGCACAGCCAGTCTCAAGGGTCTCCAGATATGTGGCACGCGATGAACGATTCGATCAACTGCCATGTTGATGGTAGTTAAATCGAGCGATGGCAACGGCTGCTCTTTTTTTCAGCATTGGGAAATGGTTGCCCTTCAAAATGTCAAAGGTCTATGCTAGGAAGAAGGAAAGTTATCTCCGTTGGGTTTTTGTTTGATGAAAGCGGGTAGCTAACAAATCAAAACGTTGGACACAACAAAATAGTGAATGTAAGCTTTGCACTGAATCTATCCTCAAGGATCTACTATATCATTTTCCCTTTTCAGCTACCGATGTGGTTCGATGGATTCTATTACTTCTCTATATTTCTGGCATATTCCAATAGCGCCATCAATCCGATCCTCTACGGTGGGTTCAACAACAACTTTAGACAGGGTCTCTGCAACGTCCTTAGGTGCGCCCATTCTGCTCCTCTGAGGAGACCACGTAAGTTGGTTATTATCTTTGGATTCAATACAGTTTAGAAAAGTAGGCAATATCAATCATGCCTCATCCATAGATTGTAAAACACTTTCCTAATACCAGATTTGTCAATCTATAGAGAATACAGCTCACCACTGTCTTTCAACAGCATATTTTTTACATACCTTTTCAAGATAGTAAACAGCTCGTAATTTAAGATAAAAAATTTTGCCATATTCTAAGCGTAAAATTACTGTTTAGGAAAAGTGTTTAATCAAATTACGTAAAAGTTGGCAACTTCACTGAAACTTATCTTGTTTAAAGAGTGCATACACTGCTTTTTAAGGAGTTAAGTACCTTTAATCGATGAAAATATATGAAGAAAATTAGCCATAATTTCATTTACGATGCTTCAAAAAGTAATTCATTTTAAAGATTTCAATTTACGACAAAATTTTAAAGCTTTTATTTGTTTTTAAAAGGTTTTTAAATAATTCTGCTTATTGGATTATTATTTTTTTAATAAAATAAATTTTAGACTCTATTTTTTCTTTGCATATAGCCTTGTGATCAGCTCTTACATACAAAATAGAGATCACATTAAATTAAAATTGTTATACACAATGAAACAGTATGCGAATATCCATATCTATGTCTATATCTATATATGATATTATATATATATATATATATATATATATATAATATCATATATATTCATATATATATATATATGTACGATTAAAGCACAATTTTACCTCATTATTAAAGTTTTTTTTTAGATATGAACTTCTAGTATTAAGCTAGCTAATCCATCAATTTCCTCACTGTGCATTTTTTCAAAAAGGTAAACTTTAAAAAATTTTTAAAAAACATTTTTTTTTTTCTTTCAGAAAATCGTATTTTACCAAAATATAAAGACATCTACAAAATACTACAGTCTGTCACTTTAAAATTTTTTTAAAAATTCATTTCGTTATTTTCTCACAGAAAATCGGTTTTACCAATATTGAAAGACCTGAAACACATTTACGAAATAATGCAGTCTGTCAAATATTTTTTTAAGAAGTTACTATAAAACATTGTACGATAATAAATATACGTATAGTTTTTCATATTAATTTCCTTTTTTCTTGATGAAGTCAATGTAGTTTGCTCTTCACTCTGCTTTATTATTTTTTCTTTCGTGTGAAACGAAACTATGAGCTCTAATTATTTTATTTTCTTGTTATTCGTGAGGTATACTGTTTGCATAAATCAAACATTCTGGGGGAGAAAAAGTTTTCTAGTTTCTATGGCAAAATCCATAAGTCATTTTCACAGTGACGTTATTTAGAGTTCTTTCTGGATACCGGTCGAGAGAACGAATAACGCTATCGCAGACACAGAAAAAACCCAAAACTTGCGATATTTCATTAATGGCTTTAAGAGGAGAGTGTAATTACCATGAATTTTTCGTTTCTGACAAATTTCACTCAGTTATTTTTTCCTCGATTTTTAATTTGTTTGCATTTTAGGTTACCACACATTGACAGACGGATATTATGAAGCAGGGAATTTATATGTGTACATCGCAACCATCATTTGCTCAAATCAAACCAAGAGAAAATTAAATTATGAAAAAGAAATACATTTCTTTAGAGCAATACTAATAAATTGTTTTCTAAGGATTAGAATGATTTCTCAAAAAGCTTCCAAAAATTTTTAAAAAGTTTTATTTTGAACATCCATTAAAATGAAATTAAACGAAATATAAAGCTCACACTTTTCTTTTATAAGTAGAATTCAAGAAGATGCTGCCAATTTAAAAAAAATTTATCGTAAACTGATCATAAGAATTAAATTAAGTGAAAACTCGGTAGCTTCCTGGTTATTTTTTTAACTAATTTAGAGACAAAACTAATTACATTTTCAAACTTTTATAAATATTTATTAATTTTTTTTAATAATTAAACAAAAATATCAGAAAAAAAATACATTCAAAGCTTCCCAGTTTAATGAACGAAATTATTTCTTTTACTGGAATGAAATTCTTGGTATATATTTTTTTCAATTTTACTGAAATGTTATTCTTTAATTTAATGTGAAGGTAAAACAAACTTGTTCGCAAATACGCTTTAAATTTTTTCCAATGTCGTATTTACATTGTTTATAGAATATTGTAGGACATATAACTCTAAAAAAAATTGTTTCTTTAAAAACACGTTGCACTATACACACACAAAAAAATTGAATAGTAAGTCTGTAGAATATTTTGGAAATGGGGAAAAAGTATGCATGTTGATGGGTTTATTTTAACATAATGCGTGGAATATATGTATTTCTTTTCAATTGCATGAAACAAATTCTAATTGTGCATAAACTAGTTTAACTCGGTAGATGGGAATCATCGATGCCTTTACTCCAGACGGCAACAAAATTAGTATATTTAGTACTGCAATAGCAAGGAACACAAAACTTGGTTGAAACTCAATAGTTTTGAAAAAAGTAACAATAGACATTGCGAAACAAGGTAAATCAATCAAATTATCAGTGAGACAGATTTATATATACTTGTGATGCCATACTGAGTAATCGTTTACAAAAATTATGTGTGGAGAAATATCCTATTCTTCATAGTTTTCTTCTGATGCTAAATAGTGTAAATTTCATTACACAGCCTAACCACAGTGTAATTCACCACACAATCACAATGTTATGAGACATAAAGAGCGTACTTTTATGTTTCCATGTAGATGTATGTCACATGTCAACTGGATGAAATCGAAAGTTTACCGTTGTACGAAACTCTTTGCAGGAATATTTCAACTACAGTACCATCTCATGGTCTAGACACCAATATGTAGTGTTCTTTTATCGCTTTAAACTTATTATGCCGACAAATATCAAACAGACTAGTTTCTATAAGACGGGATTACAGATACTTCATAAACTAACTCAATGTATGGCAAGGAACGTATTAATTCGAACACCACCACGATTCGAATATTAAAGTAAGGAATAAATACAGATTGAACATAAAAATGGGGAAAATTAAGCCATAGCTACACCGAGTCACAATTGTGGTTGTACACTTTTTTTTTGTGGTTTCGAATTTACGCTGCAGGGCACCTCCTAGTAATCTCGGGATAAGTATATCGAAGAGTTATGTACGCCTTTTAATTGCAGAAAGATCAATTGAAGGAATAGTAGACAAAGATGGCTGGCTGTTACTTACCTCTTCTTCCATTAACAAATTAGGTTACTGTAATGCCTTTCCATATACTTTCCTTTAAAATCCAAATGCGTGAACTGAAATGCGTCATTTAAGACAAGCAGTAGCTCAATACAATACTGCTTTCCGAGTGATGAGTCACAGGTGGACACGCTGTTTTATGCAGTCTTCTAATCTTGACGTAGAGAAAAAAAAATTAAATTCTTAAGATATTAGCGTTTTCTATACTTTTATTTTTTGTAGAGTTTTCACAGAAATCACGGACTACCCTTATGTCTGGACTTACAGGAAGCCCATCAAGTGGTAGAGTTAACGGCGTGGGCCCCTCCTCCAAAATATTCGAGCTGAGAAATATCCATGACTCCAAGGATTCCAAGAAAGAAAACACGTGCAGCGTTATGCTTGACAAATAAATAAAACTTTGTTGTGTTTTGTTATCTAAATGTTGTTATGCATGCAAATACAATGAGGGTCGAGGAAAGTAATGGACCAGTTTAAGAAACCTTGAAAATGTGGCAGGTTATTGTTTTCGCACATCCGAAAGTGGGTAACAGAAATGTCAGATCGCTAAACGAACGAATTTTCTTATATGAGAATGGAAAGGTAGACAAAAGTTATTCTTAGAAAACTAAAAAGACCACTATATTAAGATGTACACTTTCCACAAAAAGAAGTCTAGCAAAACTCAAACTTCCTACGTAGGTTTCGTGCATTAAAAGTTATTTATCATAAAATATAAATTAGGTTATGTATAATTATGATTTTTCATATTTCTGTAGTGTTTTGCGTTTTTCAAAAACTAATTCATTATGCGCAAAGATAAAGTGAAAATTTTGTTTATACTCGAATACTTTTTTGAGAGGGTGTATTAAATTGTACTAAATGTGACACACGCGTACTAATATTACCGCAGACGAATTTTGACGCAGACGAAGAACATACTTTAAGTAAGTCGAACAAGTGAAGTTTGAGTTGAATAATCAAAAAGTAATTCACCTATCACTCAAGCAGGTCTCATATTAAAAGGGACAGTAAAGTGAATGACAAGGGATGAGGGAATATTTTGTACCGAATGAAGAAAATCTATCTGCTGAAGAAACAAAACAAAACAAAACAGTGAATGATACTGAAAGAACTTCTTAAAATAGGGAAAAAATAAAAGAAATAAACTAGTCAAAGGAATAAGGTAAAATAAAGTAAAAAGGATAAGGTAAGTGATCATCACAAAGCTCTGGGAATTAAAAAAAAGGAAAAATAAATGCTTCATTAAAAATTATGTAAGCTGCATCCTGTAGATAGATAGGTTTGTAAATTTAAAACACACCTGTTCCCTTTCTCACATAACTTTTCATAAAATATTTCATCCTTAATTTGGCTATGCATATACATATACTCTTTAAAATCTTTTTAAAAAGTAAACTTGCTTCTTATAAAAAAGTGTACCCAGCATTATTTATAAGCTTGTATTATTTTTTGGTCGCGTATAAATTACTGTGCCAAAAAAGGTCTGAATATACAAAGAGACTGATGGAATCCTTCCATGCTTCTGTAAGAACTAAATGATGCAGGTAATAGCTAATAAGGTGTGTACGAGAGTAAATAAGAAATTCCTGTACGTTTTCGTCTTTAAATTACAATTGCATTCCGTATATCATAGCATTTTCCCCTTTTAATTAAGATTATTAATTTCAAATTTTCTAAGGAAAAATAAATTATAAGCCTGTTTTACGTTGGCCTGTTTTACGATGTAACACATACCATGAGATTAGTCTGATCTAAGGCTACTCGACTTATGAGGTGGCCCATACTCTTATTCTTGGGCTCAATGGTTGACAGGTGCACCCAGCATGTGGCGACTGTGGAGAAACTTTTAAATATTTGTGTCGACTATTTTAAATATTTCACCAACTTTGTTGGCTTTATTTTGTCTCAGAATAGAACTTAAATGCTAACAAAGTAAAATAACTTTTTCTTTGTTATTCTTCAATTCGCATAAAAAGAAACGGAAAAGTTTCTAGAATAAACAAGATAATTTTCTCCTTGAAAACATCGCTCTGAAACACTTTTCTTTGAAAATCCAAGGTAGAATGCGGAAGAAATATTTCTCCACTCAAATATGAAAGCTTGCGCCAAACAATAATACTAGAGACTCTAGTCTGAGCAATCCAGACGAGAAACATGATCGAAACTTTTAAGAATGATTTACTCTAAGTGTTTAGATGTTCTGTTTCATAGAGTTCGAAAAGAGTTTATTTAGCTTTTCATTTTTATCCAGACATACATGGTAATTTACTAGATGTTATCTCTGTAGTCCAATACTTACCTGGCCCTTCTATAAGTGGAAATTTTAAATATGTGTATAAAGTAAGACATACATTGTGTTATAATGTGAATGATATTGTGATATGTAATTTGCGTGATTGTGAAATTCCAGATTATGTAAAATATGAATGTACTTCCAGTATTTTAATTTTTCTTGTGTATTTTTCTTCACGTATCACTTATCTAAGTCATGTGAAATGAGTATTACTGAAAAATATCAGATGAAAATATAATTAAAAACATTATGTGTAAAAGCATTATTTTATAACAGAAAAATAATGTCAGATATTTATTTGTATAATGTGTATTCAAAAGCAGTACACAAAACTAACAAATGTTGCATTGCTCATATGGTTTTATTGTTTACATGATTAATATTGATTACGTTTATATAATTAATAAAGAGTTAAATAAAAAACTGTTCTCTATTTGATTTTTTTTTTCAAAAGCATAACAATCGTGACATATTTGGATTTTTTATTTAATAAATAAATTTACACCTACACATATGTGTTGTGATTGTTATATGAATAGAGGAAGGCATTGACAAAGATAATTCTGAAGTATGTTTATTGAGTGTCTGGTTTAATATGTTCTGTTACTAATTATGGTACTTCCGTATCATACCGTCGACTGTTTTCGTATTTTTTTTTCACAATGAATGCGATTAAGAGCCAAAAACTTTCAATAACTATGCAGTATCCTGTTACTCGTGCTGATAACTCACTTTCATAACATTTGATGGCCTTTTACTTATTTAATATATCATCGTATTTAATTTCGCCAGCTGTCTCTGTTCTGACCGCCAAAATGATGAAAATCATTTGAGTGTAGTCGACGGTATAATACGTAAGTTTCTGATTTGCAATAGAATTTTAAATTTGCTTCCAGGTTACATGAAAGTAAAAGAAATTTCAATTTACATATGGTTAGTTTAGCCATTCTCCACCAGGAGATTAGTCAGTCTTCTTGCCTGTAATTGGTTTAGAAATAATGACGATGTATAATCTTTAACAATAAGCTTTTTATTCTACATTTTTACATTTTTGGAATAGTTAAACATTAAATTTCGCAGTGTTTAAGGCTGAATCAATGTCTTCGTAAACTGTTTTAAATTTTTTAGCTCATTATGACAGAATTGCCGACCGAGTTGGATGGTGGGTAAAGCACCGTACTCCGGTTTCGGGTTCATCTCCCGGCGGCCGGGGCTCGTTTCCTGACTGGGCGTGGTTGTCATGTCCGTCCTTTCATAGGGGACGACGTTTGCTCACCTACTAGGTGCCCCCATAATAAAGTGAACAAGATCTTCGGGCCGTTGTCAGGGACAATGCCTAATCGGCAAAGTACCCGCCCGTTAGAAAAAATAAATGACAGAATTTATACATATTTTAGGTTTATTACGAACACCTTTCTAACATTAATAATTAAAAATATTATTGAGAAAACTAAAATATTTATGCATAACGTCAACAATAAGGCAGCTGTCAAGTCAAATACAAAACGGATATTCAAGGCTTGCTTGCAATGTGACCAACTCTGGTGGCAACAAATGTGCCGAAACAAAAGCCAGAAATGGCTAAAAATGTTTTCAGGCTGAGAAAAAAAAATATTCATTAGAGTTTACTTCTAAGTGCTTGTGCGGCTGAAATAGGCTTGTTCGCAACAGGGCCGTGCCGTGCTATGATGCAGACAGGCGGCTGCATCAGGCGGCACTTCAAAGGGGCGGCCTGCCTGGATTCATTATCTACTTGTATAACACGTAAAATTTGAAAAAAAAAATTTTTAAAGAAAATTTACGATCATTTATTGCCGTCAGTTGCGGGACAGAGAAAAAAGTCGTACCTTTGATATAGGCAGATTTATAAAAATAATTTCTGCCAGGCGCAAAGATTGAATACGTATTCAGAATTACATGAAATATCTCATCATTGTCAGAAAGACCATGTTATCTTGTCTAAATATTTGTTCAGGGGAGCGTCTCTTCCGTTCCTTCTCCATGGGCCTATCTGCCTTCGCTCTTTGCTAGGAGCGGCAGAATCCTTATCGTTGAATTCATTGTAAGGAGACTAACAGAGGATTTAAAAAAAATATGATTGTATATCGGACAGACATTAATTCAAGGGGCTTTAAAATAGTTATTTTCATTTTTGTATTATATACTATCATTTTCCTTTGCCTCGGCTATGAAAACTTATATTAATTTTTTTCTTTCACCAGTTACATTGCGGCTGCCTGGCTGCTGTCATTAACTGGCGGCATTATTTACAGTCGCCTATTAGAAATCTTATAATTTTCTTTTTAAAATCAGGCTGGACAATGACGCACGAAAGTGAGTAGTGTACGTAAAAAGTAATGTACGTAAGTAGTGACGTACGAATGTGTGGTCCACCCCGGGTAGTAAGTGAAAGAAAAATAGAGGATGGCAAAACGTTGAAACTGAGAAAGAATAAGGCATCAGTCGGAAAGACGGAGATGAGAAGCAGGCGGCAGAAAGCCTAAACTTAGAAATAATGGGGCGCAGGGCCCTAGCTCGGGGTTGGCGAGGCTGCCCCCTGCCAGGTAAATAGGCAGGAGAGGGGCGCAAAACTAGCTGGTTCAAAAAAAGTGTATGCGTGTAATCTTTAAGCGCGGTTGAAGTAAAACTTCTTTGACGTTTACGACACATATCACTGAAATGATTAAACGTTAACTTAAAATAAATATCATTAATTATATTTATTATTCATCTGCTTTACAAAGATTATATAGATGTTATATTCATATTATTTATTGAAAATAGGTACTTGAATGTCGTCATAATTTTTTATGTATGAAATTATAGGTTTGTGGTAACTATAATGAGAAACATAAATTTTACTCTCTAAATTTGCTAATTTTCTTAAAAATACAGCATTTATCGTTGTAGCGAAACGCGTTGTTGATTGAAGTCGAGAAGTATTCATAGTTAGATCAAATTTTTCTTTAAAAAATCAACTAACGGCTGAGATTCTTGAGAGCGAAAATTAATATTAAAATCTCCAGTAAGAATCATCGGTAATTCATGATAATTACTTAGAATCCAGGAAGTATCCATGTTGTAGTATTATTCTTTAACTGTTTTCTTATACCATTGTTCCATCTGGAGGTTGGGTTTGAATGGGGGGAATGTCCATAGTCTAATATTATACTTTAACTGTGTTCTTTAACTGACGTTTTCCTCTGTTAGTTGGGTTCGAATGCAGGTAGTGTAATTTTTTTTTGTGTTTTTCTATGACAGTATTCATAAGCGTTGATTTCGTCTGCTGGTAGGTTTAGAATTATTATTCTGTATCCGTGTTTTTAAACTGCAGGTTCTGTCTATTGTTTGGGATTGATTGCAGACAGGGTCCGTTTCTTTGTGGTGTTCCATCCCCGTGTTAAACCTTTGCTTGCTCCGTCTTGAGGTTGAGTTAGAATCCACAGAGTGTCCATTTGTTATTCTTTTATTTTGTTCTTAAACCGTTTGCAGCCAGTGTTTGTTTCTTTGTGGTGTTACATACCCGTATTCTTAAATCGTTGTATATATATCATTATAAATATATCATTATAAATATATATTATTACTATATATAAATATATATATATATCATTACACTATATATATACATATCATTATAAATATATATATTATTACTATATATAAATATATATATCATTATAAATATTGCGTTCACACAAACTACATTCTTCTAAATTTACTAACATTTCTTAAAATACAGCTTTTGGGCAAAATAATAACAGACATGACATACACAATATAAGGAGTTTAATGGCCTAACGGCCAATGTAACTGTCATTTGACAAATAATATCACGGCGCTTCGAAACTATTGCCTATAATCATTACGAAATAGTATTCTAAGACAATTATGTAATTAAAACACATCTGAAGCCAGTAATTACTATATATCACGTTCTTAAGTTTATGTATTTAATTTTTTGAAGTTCTGCTAATTCAACGATCTCCATTTACTTCGCCTTGATGGAAATATAAACAACCTAAGATGCGCAGAGAAGCCCAGTGGTGTAATAGTTAGTGCACCGCGCTGCCGTCCCACAGGTCCGGGGTTCGGGCCAAGGTCGACTCAGACTTTCATCCCTTGGGTGGGTCGATAAAATGAGGACCAATCTTGTTTGGGGTCAAACACTGGGGGCTTCGCGTTAGGCTGACCACCTGGCTGAGGCATATGCATCCGCACCCCAGAGCCTATGGTCGCGAAGGCGCGGTTGGGCAGCGCAGGCCTAGGCCCCGCAGAGGGACTGTTGCGCCAATGTTTGACTTTTTTTTTTAAGATGCGCAGTTACCCAGTGTGCGTAGAGCCATCTGTTTGCAACTAAGGCGTTATCCAACTTTCTAAGAGAAGCGTCCCGTCCTATAAATTTGCCTTCGTGGGGTCGAAGTATGATCCTCCAACAGTGTTCTTAAACGAAAATTTCCCCGGGCTGTGTTAGGTTCGTTTGCAGCCACTGTCCCTTTAATTGTGGTGTTCCATCCCCTTGTTCTGTCGGGAAGTTGGGTTAGAATTCAGGAAAAGGGTTCTTAAACTGGCGTATCCATCTACTGTTCCCAGGGACCGATCTACACACTTTGGGGCCCAGGGCACAGATACTTTTGTGGACCCCATGAGGAAGCTTTTTCCAGGTTCACATCCCATATTTTTTTATGAAGGCGAAACCCAAGCCGTAATGAAAGAATAAGACTTTATAGTGGCAATTACATTTTATTTTAAAATATCAACACAAACATCAAAATTATGAAGTCCTACGGTGGCTGAGCAGACCCCTGAAAAACGCAGGTTCACTTGACAACTGCTAAGGCGGGAATCATCATGAGAAACTCAAGCCAAAAGGTTAGTACAGAAGCAAAACACGCCAAAGAGACACGCCAAACAAAGCGTGAAAGTAACGTGACGCAGGTAGGCGATAAGAACATTTCTAGATAATTATTTTTGAATCCCAGTCATGCCAACGGATAAAACAAAAAATCTAGCAGCTAAATTGTAACCCAAAATGAAAGCCAATGTTATTAGATTTGATACCATATATGGACATAAACAAACCATGGGAACAGAAATGGTAGGCTTTACCAATGCAAAAGTGAAATAAAAAGGAAAAATAAATGAAAACGGAAGATTGCTTTTAATACGGTAGGTGCAGTAATAAAAACTTTACAGGCGAAGGGAGGAGAAATCCAAATCGAAAGTGTAAAGAATAAATTTTGAACACAGATTAAATTTAGGAATAATTAAGTAATTGATAATTAAAAATAAGATATGTGATTATCTGCATCACAGATCCCCGAAGAATATTACTTAATTAAATTAAGTTAAACCCAATTATCATTCCTAAGTTAACCATACGTAAACATTTAGAAATCAATAAAATGCCACGACAGATACCACTTATATGAATTTTTCGATTTTGAAATGTTTTTATGGGTATTTACAGTCGTCACACACCTTTGAAAAGATAAAAGGAGGAGCATGCTGAGGTGTCCGAACGAATTTGCGAATATCGAATTTATCGAATGTCGAATCGAATGCATAATTTTTAGCGTCACAAATTACATTAAATTAAAAATTTTGAATATTTGTGATGAATGAAGTAATCAGAAATTTTTCTTTTGAGAGATAATTTTAGTAAATATTATGTATGATAATATAAAAGGAAGTTTTGGGGGCACCTAAAAATTAGGAGCCCAGGGCACTTGCGCCGAATGGCCCGCCGTAAATCAGTCCCTGACTGTTCCGGTTCGATTGCAAGCAGGTTCCATTTCTTTGTGATTTTCCAAAACCATTGTATATTATTCATCTAAAAATAAGGATTATACAGAACTTCCTGTGAGGTTGGGATTAAATGTAAAATATTATGTTGGATGTACCGTCAAAACGCTTATTGATATATAAATAAAGATTGATGTCTCTAAGATACGACTCTTGACTGTTTTTCTCTAACAGGTTCCGCGTATTTTTACACGATGAATACGGGGATTGGCGAAAGTAGGTCGAAAAAGTAGGTTTTTCAGTGGTACTTCTTTTTCGGGGCGTGCACGTCACTTCCTTTACTGAGCGCTACTTCCGTCAGAAAAAAAATCTGACTTTTCCTAGTCGCCACTAAAGAAGTTTTACTTAAAAAAAAACAAAAAAAAAAAAAAACGGTTTTAGGTCTGCCATTACATCTCACGTGCAACAGCAACCTCCGTTCAGAAGAAAATCGTAGATATAATAAAATATTTTCGCTTCTTCGGATTTTATTCACTAAAGACTGATATTTCCCTAAAGAGGTAAGCCATTTTTTTTCAGAATTAAAAAAATTCATTTGAAAAAAAATTCTCTGGCTGATTTCCGTTAATTGCAATGAACTTATTACAACTTTCTTATCACAGTAGTTAATGAAATTTTCTTATATGTAAGTATTGTACGTGGTTTTATTTCAAAATAAAAGCTGAATGTGCATAACTATAACTTTCTACCGTTTTATTCAAATTAGCGTAATTTCATTCCAACGAAATTTCCGTTATAACGAAGTGTTACGATATCGAGAGGTTCTTTGTAACGGAAACATGTTGTATTAGCTTCAGTAGTTTTGGCTAGGAAATATACTCACACACGAAATACGACGCTACCTTACGCTCCCTCCAATAAATAATACGTCTTATAAAGTAAATTAAAATGTCGCGGTTTTTAAACGATGAATACGGGGTATAGTGTCTTACGTAGTCTGTGAGAGACATGATTTGAACGAGACCGAGTCCAAAGTATGTCTGTCTCGAGGGTCGAAATTGAACCAACTTTCCTTTGCGTTTAAAAATTCTTACATCTGTTCTTTTTGGAAATCGTGCAACTTTTGAACAGCTTTTTAAAAAATCGAATTGAGCTAGGGACTACAAAAATTTAGATTTTTTCTTTAGAAGTTGTACTGCGAACTATTACGAACAATAAACCAATAAGAGTTAAAAAATTTCAGGAAAAAATTGTTAAAATACTTAATTTTGCAATATTTCCCCAAATGCAGAATTTAGGCGTCCGATTCTAGGACGCCATTTTTGTGCTCATAATATTTTTTTTCAACATTGCATAAAACATATGGGTTGGCTGTTAAGATTAGCTTAATATTAAGGAAGAAACTACTGTTAGTGAAGAAGATTATTAGTTTTTTCGAGTACATCATTGGTCTGTTTTTAAAACAGCTCAAAACTCTCGTGCTGACTGTCGTTTTTCAAAAGAATCACTCTCAGGAATTTTTAAAAGAAACACCTTTACACCTTACGGGTATTCTCTGTGAAAAGAGATCCCCGCAACAGAACTTTTAAACAACTTTAATTGTAAATCAGTGATGTTAAACACTTGAAAAAATTAAAAATGTTTCTCCACCCAATCTACTATAGACTAACACTAACAGTTAAGCTGCACGTCTCATCCAAGTTTCAGATAAAAATTCATAGGCACAAAAAACTGCATTCAAAAATGTACCAGGTAGTTAACCTGGTTAGGGAAGTATTGCAAAATTTCATATGTTTAGCATTTTGTCAACCGAGTGTTTCGAATCGCCTGTAGGTTTATTGTTTGTAACAGCGCCCAGTGCAGTTTGTAAAGAGGCATTCTAAATTTTTTCTAAGTCTCTAGCGCAATTAAATACTTTAGAGACTTGTTCAAAAGTTTCATGATTTCCTAAAAGAACAGTTTTAAAAGTCCTTAAGTTTTTCTCTTTTATTGCAATCAACGGTCGCGGATTTAGCCTTTCACTCCCTCGACATTTCATAGCGTAGCGGAGCGTAACCGCTGCTTGCCGGCAGACAGACTGATCTAACTGGAAAAGTAGTTTTACAGACATAAATTCCCTCCAATCAGGTGCCCTAATCGGAAACAGATCGAATTAGTCGATTTATTAAAGGCATTCGCGATAATTGATTTGGAAAGCTCAACAGAAGGCATTCGAAATCTCGAATAGTGAAATGGCGATTACTATTCGAATAGTGAAAATTGCCACTATTATTCCAATAGAAATCGCGAATACTGTTCGAATAGTAAAAACACAGATACTATTCGAATAGTATAAATTGCGAATGTTCACTATTCGATTAATAGATTACGGATTCTGTTCGAGAAAAAGTAATCGGTGATAGAAATCAAACAATTTCAAGAAATATTAAAATTGTTGGCGCAATTCAATCCTTCGTCGGAAGTCTCTTTAAGGGATTCCGATGTGCATTTACGTTACATCTAGATAAAAAAACCGCGCAAAACTCCACACCGCTAGATCAACAGTTTCGCGGTAGACCAGAACCCCAGACCTTCAAACATCAGCCAACTTTCATGTACAGTGTCTTATCCACTATGCCATGATGGTATCCCAGACACAGATTAAAGCATTGTTGCACTACTCCAATGCTGTAACCCATTGTATTCAAATTTTGCACAACAATAGAAACTTCATATAGACGTTATCATCCTTTACTGTCGGGCAAGGACGGCCCAGAAGATAAAGTCCTGGATGTATGTAGTCGAATGCAGTGCTCGGTTCGACTCCCATCAGCTGTGCATGTACACTTTGAGGGAAAGTGTACATCCACATCTGCCCAGGTGAAGAGAATGGAGATGGTCAGCAGTTGTGCATGTACTCTGTGGGCGGCCAGCGTACATACAGAATGCGCAACGAAGGAAGACGGAGAAGTATATATAGTAGTGAATGAGGTGGACTGCCCTCTATGTGGAATCGGCGGTTAACACTCCAATGTATGATTTGTGATTAGTGTAAGCACTTTGTAGTGTAGAATAAAAATGATGTAAGGAATAAATAAAAACAATTTAAAAAAACAAAATTTAAATTTAAAAATAATCAATTTAAACTCAGTTTCAAGTAAACTGTTGATTGACTACATTCGGATTTTTTTTCATTATTAAAGGAATTGCTGACTTATGTCATTATATTATAGAATATAGCAGGGGCGTAGCCAGAAATTTTTCATGGGGGGGGGGTTTATGACTACTGCAACTCATATATATGTATACGTGTGTGTGATAATGTAGTGAAGAATATATATTTTGTATGGCAAAAAATTCCTCATGGGGGGGTTATGACCCCCTAACCCCCCCTTGGCTACGCCTCTGGAATATAGTCAAATACTGTTAATAAAGTATAGTTCAGGGTGATTACGAATTACTATCTCAACTTTCAATAGACAAAGCTTCTAAGAAGTATAAGGTAGCGTTTCGTCACCCACATCCTTTTCAAGTTTCACTAGACTGATTTTAAGAATTTTTCTTTCCCGAAAAATGTTTAGGATGAAGTGAGGAATCACAACTTAAGGATGTTCCATTTGAAGATCGATCGTCTTCACAGGACGCTTCAAAAGCAAATCAATGATGTTAAACACTCTAAAAATTAAAAATTACGCTTCTTCACCCAATGCACAATGGACTAGTACTAGCAGTGAAGCTGCATGTCTCATGCAACTTTCAGAAAAAATTCATAAGCACAGCACAGAAATCGTCTTCAAAATGGACCGAGGAATCACATGTTTGGGGAAATATAGTGAAATTTCCCCCAACGTTTAGCAATTTTTCCTGAGTATTTTGTAAAGTGCATTTTTTCATAAGAGTTCACAGTACAAAATGTAAAGAGCAGCGCTGAAAAAAAAAAAAAACGAAAAAAAAAAAACCAGTTTTATGTCTTCCATGTACCTCACGTACAACAGCAACCTCCGTTCAGAAGAAAATCGTAGATTTCATAAAATATTTTCGCTTCTTCGGGTTTTATTCACTAAAGGCTGATATTTCCCTAAAGAGGTAAGTCATTTTTTTTCAGAATTAAAAAAATTCATTTGAAAACAAGTCTCTGGCTTATTTCCGTGAATTGCAATCAACTTATTACAACTTTCTTATCACAGTAGTTAATGCAATTTTCTTATATGTAAGTATTGTGCGTGGTTTTATTTCAAAATAACAGCCGAATGTGCATAATTCTAACTTTCTATCGTTTTATTCAAATTAGCGTAATTTCATTCCAACGAAATTTCCGTTATAACGAAGTGTTACGGTATCGAGAGGTTCTTTGTAACGGAAACATGCTCTATTAGTTTCAGTAGTTTTTGCTAGTAAACATACTCACACACGAAAAACGATGCTACCTTACGCTCCCTCAAATAAATAATCCGTCTTATAAAGTAAATTAAAATGTGGTTTTTAACTTGCCTTACGTAGTCTGTGAGAGGAATGATTTGAACGAGACCGGGTCCAAAGTGTGTCTGTCTCGAGGGTCGAAATTGAACCAACTTTCCCTTGCGTTTAAAAGTTCTTACGTCTGTTCTTTTTGGAAATCTTGCAACTTTTGAACAGCTTTTTAAAAAATCGAATTGAGCTAGGGACTGCAAAAATTTAGATTTTTTCTTTAGAAGTTGTACTGCGAACTATTACGAAAAATGAACCAATAAGAGTTTAAAAAGTTCAGAAAAAAATTGTTAACATACTTAATTTTGCAATATTTCCCGAAATGTGTAACACTTCGTCCGATTTTAGGACGATATTTTTGTGCTCATAATTTTTTTTTCTCAACATTGCATAAGACATATGGTTTGGCTGTTAAGATTAGCTTACTATTATGGAAGAAACTACTGTTAGTGAAGAAGGTTATTAGTTTTTTTCGAGTACATCATGTTTGTTGTACATCAACAAACATGATGTACTCGGTTGATGTACAGGTTGTTTGTACATCATCAAAAACAGCTCAAAACTCTCGTGCTGACTTTCCTTTTTCAAAAAAATCACTTTCACGAATTTTTAAAAGAAACACCTTAAGGATATTCCATCTGAAAAGAGATTCCTGCCACAGAACATTTGAACTACTTTAATTATAAATCAATGATGTTAAACACTTGAAAAAAATTAACAATGTTTCTCCACCCAATGCACTTTAAACTAACATTACCAGTAAAGCTGCACGTCTCATGCAACTTTCAGATAAAAATTCATTTGCGCAAAAACTGCATTCCAAAATGGGCCAAGCAGTTAACCTGGTTAGGGAAGTATTGCAAAATTCCGTATGTTTAGCATTTTGTCCCCCGAGTGTTTCGAATCTCCTGTAGGTTTATTGTTTGCAACAGCTCACACTGCAGCTTGTAAAGAGGGATTCTAAATATTTTCCAAGTCTCTAGCACAATTAAATACTTTAGAGAGTTGTTCAAAAGTCGTGCATGTACACTTTGAGGGAAAGTGTACATGCACATCTGCCCATGTGAAGAGAAGGGAGATGGTCAGCAGTTGTGCATATACGTTGTGGCGGGCCAGCGTACATGCAGAACTGCGCAACGAAGGAAGACGGAGAAGTATATATAGCAGTGAATGAAGTGGACTGTCCTTGACGTGGAATTGGCGGTTAACACCCCAATGGATGTGTTACATAGTCATGTAGCACCGTCAGTCAGATCTTCACAAAATCAAAACAACAAGATGTAAACAAAGCCCACGATGCCATTCCACTGGTTTTCCGCAGCAGAAAACCAGTGTGGACTGACCGCTTCCTGCACGGGGAAACCGGTTGCGCTGTACTTGACGGAAGAAAAAGATCGCACAGTAATTTTTTTCCCGTAGGATATCTGGCAACAGTTTTCAAAGCGCGTCCGTTCAAGGGACGCTATCAGCAGTTGAAAAAAAAAAACAGCGAAAGTTTTAAAGTGATAACGAAGTAGCTGTGAGAAATTTTCAACTGAAAATAATTTTACGTATGGACTCTTCTGAAAAACGAAGAAATTGTTGAACGCATGGCACATCTTCCAGTTTTCTCCAGATATGAATGTACAATTCATCTGAATCTTTGTCACAAGGTCGGTGCAAAAATGGTTGCAGGACAGTGACTAGTGCTAAGTTCTTATGTCATCAGTTTCGGCGAACCGTCGCTGATACCGTGTTTGCTGATACCGTGCAGAATTCTTCCAGGATAGAATTCAAAATTCTTGATCCTTCATCACGATATCGAATTTGAGATGGTAACGAAGTAGTTGCTGATGCAAGCTTGGGTCTTCATTCCATCGGTGTGTCGCGTTAAAATCTGTCGGTGTGAAACCCAACCATTTTGAAATTTTTATGTTCTCTTAGAAGATGAATACTGGATGTGTGAAGCTGCGCCATTTTGCGAGGCGCATTTGAAAACAGCGGACATTTAATGAAATTCAAATTGAAACTTTGGTCAATGTGACAGTAATCTAAACTACGGGAATTTTTAGTGCCTGTTAAAATATTGCGTACTAATATGTGAACTGTTCAACAAATCTTCATTCTGCATTCTACAAGATTTTGCGTACGGACAATGATCTTGTGCCAAGTACTCGGTAAATATGTTGACTAAACTTTGTGTTCTTTCAGAGCTGTAGTTGAAATTTTGAATGTCATCCTAATTTTTTATGCATGAAATTATAGGTTTGTGGTAACTATAATGTGAAGCATACATTTTACTCTCTAAATTTGCTAATTTTCTTGAAAATACAGCATCTATCGTTGTACCGAAACGCGTTATTGATTGAAGTCGAGAAGTATTCATAGTTAAATAAATTTTTTCTTTTAAAGAATCAACTAACGGCGGAGAATCTGGAGAGCGAAAATTTAACATTAAAATCTAGGAACTGCCATGTTGCAGTATTATTCTTTAACTGTTTTCTTACACCACTATTCCGTCTGGAGGTTGCGTTTGAATTGGGGGGGGGATGTCCATAATCTAGTATTATACTTTAACTGATGTTTTCCTCTGTTTGTTGGGTTCGAATGCAGGTAGTGTAATTTTTTTGTGTTTTTCCATCACAGTGCTCTTAAGCATTGATTTCGTTTGCTGGTAGGTTTCGGATTATTATTCTGTATCGGTGTTTTTAAACTGCAGGTTCTGTCTATTGTTTGGGATTGATTGCAGCCAGGGTCCGTTTCTTTGTGCTTTTCCAAAACCATGTACATTATTCATCTAAAAATAAGGACTATCGAGAACCTCCTGTGTGGTTGGGATTACATGTGAAATGGGTTGTTGGATGTACCTTCACAACGCTTATTGATATATAAAATAAAGATTGATGTCTCAAAGGTACGGCACTTGACTGTTTTTCTCGCCGTTTCTTTCCCTAAGAGGTTCTGTGTACTTTTACAGGATGAAGTCGTCAATCTACTCAGCAGAGCAGACGAAAAGGTAGGTTTTTCTGGGGTTCTTTTTCAGGGTCAGCGTGGAGTATGTGACATATACGTCACTTCCTTTACCGAGCGTTACTTCCGTCAGAAAAAAAAATCTGAGTTACTCCCTAGTTGCGCCTAAAGAAGTTTTACTTCAATAATTTTAACGAGTTTTACGATGTTTTTCAAGCTCAACAGAAGCTAAGGGCAACAACTAGTGTGATCTACCCTAGTATGTTAATGCAAATATTTAAATCTGAGTTTTTCCCTCCTATAATTTTATAATTCTGCTACAACACTCGCGAGCAGCATTTCAAAAATCTAACTCTGGAAATAGTTATCTTTCCTAAAGTAAACTAAAAGGTAACTAGTGTATCTGCTCCGAGCAGAGGAGGCGCAATTCAAGGGGCTATGGGCGCCCATAAGAATGCTTGTAGAGATCTGCCAAGTCGTTGGTAACGGAAGGAGAATCGGTGGTCTTGCACCGAAAACCTGGTTAAATCACGTCCACGTTGCAACAATCTTCTTATATATAATAAAATCCGAGAGTAAACATTGTATGTAGCTATGTAGGTAGGTTTGTGACCACCGATCTTCTTACGCGCGTCTCTCGATCGCATTGCGTCGAGACGGTTGGTCGCAGACCCACCGAAGTTTGCATACGGCTTCACTAGGACAGATCCTAACACGCCTCGGAGCGATTTTTTCTAAATTCGAATTAGAAAATGTTTTATTTTATGTTTTGTCCGATTTTTAGCGATTTTTCTCGCTTAATACGTAATAACGTCGGTAATTGCACTCGCAGTAAAACGAAATTTACATCATCGGATAGAGGAGAAAATTTTCTTTTAAAAATTGTTTGTTCGGACTGTGTAACATAATTTGCAGATTTTTGGGAATTTTTCAAATAAAATTAAATTTGACGCTGACTTTCGTAAAATATTTTTTAAATTGCTGCATATTGAATTCTATCCGTCATAACTTTTTTATATTTAGTCAAATGACGGAGCATACATTTCGCCCTCTTTTAAAAGAAGAACGGAGGAAAAATATAAATAAGATTTTTTACGAATTTTTATGTAAAGAAGGATGTTGAATTCAATAAAAGCTGTTTCAAGATTTCGGTATGATATCTTCCGCTATGGTTGTCTGGGAAACAGTAACAATGAATAAAATTGCCATTTGTAAAACATAAATAAAATGACTTTAAAATAACTGAGTTTTCAAATGTGAAATCTACGTCATTTTGATCTAACGAGATTAAAACCTCTTTCGAAACTCAATCAAAATAACGGGCTCACAAACAAAACATGCGCCACGCACGAAATTATTCCCTATTTTATATTACGTTGCCAGAAAAAGAATTGAATGCTGTTTTTTCAACGATGAATTAATTATCCAGCATTATTTTCGATATAATTTTTAAACGGGACATGTTTTCGAATCGCAGGAAATATTTACATGCTAAATAAGCCAATTTGACAAGAATTATGCATAAAAATGTATGGAGAGCTGTTTTAATGGCAGCCAGAAAGTGAAATGATTATCGTTTATACTAATGCGTAAATTGCAAAGAATCACCAAAGAATAAAAAACTACATTAGTGGCAAATATCTAAACCGTTTCTTTAAAATAAACATTAAAGATGGAAAAATGAAAATATATTGGTATCAGTAAAGGATACTATAAGTAATAGTTATTAGATATGCTAGGGCAATATTGATCAAAGCACAATATACCGCGTTAATAAATATTTCGTGAAACTATTCGTTTCTTTTCATTTTTCAACAGCCATCTTACATCACAGCTAACTAAACATTAAATAATTCTACGTCGCGTTAATATATCCCGCTGTAATTTCAACAAAAAATTCTGTACCTGAACTTTTTTTTTTCTTGGAGATTCTGTTTTGTCACAAGTAATTATGATCACATTTTAGGAAAATGTTCTCTTCTTCCCTTGCGAAGAGCGGGTACACACAACTATTTAATTATAAAATAAAACGGTTCTTCACATCATGTAGTATCTAAGGTATTAATGGTATAACTTAAATCTAAAAAAGAGTATGATGTAGAAATGAGACAATTTGAAAGTTAGAAATTTTTAGGAACCGTCACGCTTTTCTTTTTCTGATTGCCAATGACACCGACATAGTTTTTTGTTTCATAATATTAACAATGTTCTCAGATCAATATTTATACTAACTTTATTACGAATAACTAATGAGTAACTTTACGCCAAGAGTCAAATCGTTTTGTTTATTTTTACAATCCACATTACTGGAATCAATTCAAATTATACATGTAAGAAAAAGTTTTGTTCCCTACCGTGCGGAGAACGGGTACGCAGCTAGTATATAATAAAATCCGAGAGTAAACATTGTATGTAGCTATGTAGGTAGGTAGGTAGGTTTGTGACCACCGATCTTTTTGCGCCCGTCTCTCGATCGCATTGCGCCGAGACGGTTGGTAGCAGACCTACCGAATTTTGCATGCGGCTTCACTAGGACAGATCCTAAAACGCCTCGGAGCGATTTTTTGAAATTCGAAATAGAAAAGGTTTTATTTTATGTTTTGTCCGATTTTTAGCGATTTTTCTTGCATAATACGTAATAACGCCGGTAATTGCACTCTCAGTAAAACGATGTTTGCATCATCGGATAGAGGAGAAAATTGTCTTTCGAAAACAGTTTGTTTTGACTATGTAACATAAGTTGCCGATTTTGGGGAATTTTTCAAATAAAATTAAATTTGACGCTGACTTTCGTAAAATATTTTTAAAACTGCCACATCTTGAATTCTATCCGTCATAAATTTTTCATATTTTGTCAAATGACGGAGCATACATTTCGCCCTCTTTTAAAAGAAGAACCATAAGAAAATATAAATTAGGAGATTTTTTTTACGAATTTTTAAGTAAAGAGGGATTTTCATTCAAAAGCAGCTGCTTAAAATTTTCGGTATGATATCTTGCGGTTTGGTTGTCTTGGAGATAGTAACTATGATTAAAATTGCCAGTTGAAAAAAATAAATAGAAATACTTTAAAATAACTGAGTTTTCGCATGCGAAATGTGCGCCATTTCGATCTCACGAGTTTAAAACCGCTTTCGACAGGACCTGATTAGGACCAACAGGGGTCCCCGGGCATTGGTGAATTTGGAGGCCCCCCCATGTACGAAATTTGTTTTATTTTTCATAATATTTTGTTATAAAAGAAGAACAACATTTGAAATTGGGGGCCATTTCGAGCCGGGGGCCCTGGGCAAAGTCCGGATTTGCCCGTGGGATAATAGGGCCCTGGTGCTAAATACTCCAATCTAACAAGAATTATGCGTAAAAATTTACGGAAAGCTCATTTAGTGGCAAACATAAAGTAAAATGAATATCGTTTATGCTAATGCGTAAATTGCAATGAATCACCAAAGAGTAAAAGACTACATTCGGGGAAAATATCTAGACCGTTTCTTTAAATTAAGCATTAATGGTTGCAAAACGAAAATATATTGTATGGGTATCAGTAAAAGATAGTATAAGTAATAGTAAGTAGATATGCTAAGGCAATATTGATCAAAGCACAATATACCGCATTAATAAATACACTGCTGGCCACCCAAATTGCAACACCAAGAAAAACAAGAGATATCACAACAAAATTTATTGTGTAGATAACATGTTGACCAAGTAACAAATGATTAAATTTACAGCATTCTATGAAGCGTGGTTCCTGCCAAAATCAGTACCCAGAGTAGCCGCCGTTGTTGGAGATCACAGCTGCCACACGCCTCGGCATTGATTCAAAGAGACTTTGAATGTGTTCTTGGGGTACAGCAGACCAAGCAGCTTCCACACGTTGCCAAAGTTGATCTGGTGTGACAGCTGGGGATGAACTCTGAGTCAGTCGTTGAGCAACCATGGACCACATGTTTTCTATCGGCGAAAGATCCGGAGAGCGCGCCGGCCAGGGAAGCAATTCAATCTGGTGATTGACGAAGAACCCTTGGACAATGCGTGCCACGTGTGGCCGTGCATTATCCTGCTGAAATATGGCTGTTGGCAAGCCCTGAAGGTAAGAAAGGACAACTGGCTCCAACACCTCGGAGATGTAGCGCTGGCTGGTTAAAGTACCGGCAATGCGTACTAGAGGAGTGCGAGAGAGATATCCGATACCGCCCCATACCATAATACCCGGTGCAGGACCAGTGTGACGGTGCATAATGCAGCTGTTCAGCATCCTCTCTCCACGGTGTCTCCAGACTCGAATCCGACCGTCGTGGTGTTGCATACAGAAGCGTGACTCGTCAGTAAAGAGAATTTCATTCCATTCTGTCGTCCACATCCTTCTTTCATCGCACCATTGGCGGCGGAGACGTCTGTGGTTCCGCGTCAGAGGTAGACAAAGCAACGGACGTCTTGCGGACAGACCATTCTGCTGTAAACGACGTCGAATGGTACGCGCAGACACTGGATGATGCGTTACAGACTGAATCTGCTGTGATATGGTTCGTGATGTGACTGAGCGGTCCGTCACTGCCATGCGTACAATCTGCCTGTCATCACGTGACGTGGTGCACTGAGGTCGATGCGGTCGATCACGTCTGTCCGTCGTACCCTCCTGCACCCAACGATCACATATCCGCATCACAGTTGTTTGGTTTCGTCCAATACGACGACCGATTTCCCTGAAAGATAACCCACAATCTCGGTATGCCACTATCCTTCCTCTGTCAAACTCGGATACTTGATCAAAAGATGATCGTTGTTTCCTACGAGGCATAATTTATCGTTTTTTTGAAAAAAAAGCAAGAAAAACACAATTGCTGTACTTGAAACCGTCGAAATCTCCAAGCCTTAAATAGCGCTTTGAGGTGGCGCCACAGGCGCGCTTGATGTGCGTCTGCGCTGAAATTCTAATCATTTGCATATCTCACCTCAGCTAATGCATGTTGTAAATTTCATATTATTTGCATGCTTCCTTCAGGGTGTTGCATTTACGATGGCCAGCAGTGTATTTCGTGATACTAAGCCTTCTATTCATTCTACAACAACCGTCTTACATCACAGCTAACAAAATATTTGGTCATAATATTAACAATGATCTCAGGTCAGTACTTATACTTACATTACGTATTATTAATGAGTAACTTTACGCCAAGAGTCAAATCATTTTTCTTATTTTTAGATCCCAAATCACTGAAATGAATTCGAACTATTCATGTAAGAAAAAGTTTCGTTCCCTACCGTGCGGAGAACGGGTACGCAGCTAGTACATAAATAATTGCGGTTGTATATACGTTTTCTGAGAGCTTGGGGGGGGGCTCATTTTCGCTTTTAGGTATGGGCGTCCACTCAAAGAGCTGCATAAAATAGGTCTGCATTATGTGACCCTTTTCATACTCATTTAAGCGTAATAAATTTACACATACATACAATGCCGTCTTAGCGCATACAAGAACCCGGCTGTCGCCAAGGGCATCAACCCAAAAGGGGCTTCAGCTCGAAAAAAAGCTCTTCCCAAAATTGTTATTTGGAAAAAAAACTTAAAATCTTGTCTGACGTCTAACGTCAAACTTAAGAAAACGTCTTCAAGCTTATGAAATAACTTTCGAAAAATTTGGGTTTTTTGAAAGGATTCACGACTTGGAAGAGGAAGAGATAACACAGCATTGCGAAAATTTGACTTCTTATTATAAAAACGGCATCAATAAAGAAGACCTTATATTTGATAGCAGTGCATCTCAAACATTACAAAATGGAAGAATGAACAACTCTGCGAGAAATGTATCGATATAAACTATCTGAAAATCAGCAGAAGGAGCAGAAAGTAATAGGGTAATGTTCATGATTCTGAAGAGGAGGCCAGTAGTTATGATTCGAAGAGGACAACTTTCAGCATTTCACTTTTGCATTATCATTTGCATACTAGTACACGACTTTTTCTTTCCGCCTTTCCCAATGTTCAAATCGCCATATGGATTTTTACTTCCTTGTACGGAGTATAAGGAAGTAATGTGATCCCGAAAAATTTCGGTGGCCAAATTTCGACGAAAAAACCGATTTTGACTACCTCTAAATTTAATTTAAAAATTTTTTCGATGCATCTCATCGTAAGTTAGCATGAACGATCATATAAACGTGTCTGCAACTCATTTTGACCAGCGGCGAGTCTATTTTGGCCAGTTTTTCCATGCCGTCTGTACGTACGTACGTACGTATGTATGTATGTATGTAACTCGCATATCTCGAAAACTATTGGTCGTAGAATGTTGAAATTTTATGTTTAGGGTTGTTCTAACATCTAGTTGTGCACCTCCTCTTTTGGTCTCAATCGAATGGATAGTTTATGTACAGGACCGCCCAAAAGATTCGAAATACATTACGCTCTATGGGCCGAAATTCATTAAAACATGCACAATACTCGCATATATCAAAAACTATTATTTTCATTCGATTAAAGCAGAAAAAACTATCGAAGCTGAGTATCAAATAATTATGGACCTTGAAATTCAACATTGGAGAGGTGTTTTAAAAAGAGTTGTATCAAAATTAGACTGTTGCCTCACAATGCTTAGCTTTTCGTGGGACAGCTGAACATTTGTTTCAGTCTAATAACGGAAACTTCTTAAAGTTGGTAGAACTGCTTTCCGAATTTCGTTTGTTTGTTTGTTTGTGTGTGATTATGGAAACGCTACACAAGGGCGATCTGCCAAGGGGGGGGGTGCCTTGGTAGGAGGACTTTCTAATGGGTTCTAACGCGTATTCACGTTACATCTGGAGAAAAACCTTCCAAAACTCCAGACCGTTAGATCGACAACCTCGCGATGGGACCCGAACCCGGGACACTTGCTTTCCGAGTTTCATCCAGTTATGGAAGAACATATTAGAAGAGTTCAACCCGAATCTAATAAATGTCTGTCACTACTTAAGTAATAACATCCAAGATGAGTTGATAAATTTAAAGGGATTGGCTGTTTTAAACAAGGTTGTCGAAATTACGAAAACAGCTAAATACTTTTCGGTAACCGCGATTGTTCTCCAGACGTAAGCCATATTGAACAACTATTATTAACAATAAGAGTCGCTATTTTTGACTCCAGACAAATAAATATGAAATTGAAGAATTTTTCATTGGTTTTTTAGAAGCTAGTGATTCCACCGGAGAGGGTTTGACAGAGCTTATTCCGACACATTTGGAGAAATTAGGTTTTGAGTTAAAGTGGCTTAGAGGACAAGGATACGATAATGGTTCTAATATGAAAGGAGTAAGAAAGGGTGTTCAAATCGGAATAACTGAAAAATATCCAAGGGCGTTTTATGTGCTTTGTGCATGCCATTCCGTAAACCTTGTTGTGAATGATGCAGCATCTTCTTCTACAAAAACAGCAACTTTTTTCCCTGTAGTGCAAGAACTTTACACTTTTTACTTCCTTGTACGTAGTATAAGGAAGTAATATGATCCCAAAAACTTTTGGGGGCCAAATTTCGACAAAAAAACCGATTTTGACTACCTCTAAATTTAATTTAAAGAATTTTTTCGATGCATCTCATCGTAGGCTAGCATGCACGATCATATTAACGCGTCTGCAACTCATTTTGACCAGCGGCGAGTCTATTGTGGTCAGTTTTTCCATGCCGTCTGTACGTACGTATGTATGTAACTCGCATATCTCAAAAACTATTCGTCGTAGAATGTTGAGATTTGATATTTAGGATTGTTCTATGATCTAGTTGTGCACCTCCCCTTTTGGTCGCAATCGAATGGATAGTTTATGTACAGGACCGCCCAAAAGATTCGAAATACGTAACGCTCTATGGGCCGAATTTCATTCAACTCGCCTAACTCAAAAGCTATTAGGTGTAGAATGTCGAAACTTCATATTTTGGATAGTTGTAACATCTAGTTGCACACCTTCCTTTTTAGTTCCATTCGACAGGATAGTTTATCTAAAGAACCGCCTGAAAGATTCGAAATACATTACGCTCTGTGGACCGAAATTCATCAAAGCGTTTTTTAGATGTATTGGGCTATTTCAAACGACTCAGAAGTGATATATGCTGTAAAGAGTTAGAAAATGAATTTCTCCATTAAAAAAAGTGTCTTATCATTTACAGTTCTGCTACAGGAACACTCAAAATATTTCCAATACATTACGGTCAATGGCAATTTTAGGGGCATTCATCCATTTCAAGCACAATACCGTCCTACCACATAAGTTAGGTAATGGTCCGACCACGGTCACGTGCCTCCCTCAAGAACTATGCCAAAAGTGGCCAAGCTTGGTGACTTTTGGTGTACGTGTGTGCATATTTAACTCTCAAATCTCAAAAACTATTATGAAATTTCATATATAAGATTGTTGTAACATCTAGTTGTGCATCTCGATTTTTGGTTCCAATCTACTGGAGAGTATAATTACAGGACCACCGAAAAGAATTTCAGTACTTTAATGTCTATGGACATCTTCAATATAATACAATTGTAGACAGTCATTGTTTGGTACATGCCCAAAATCTCGCCGTCTGTCCTCGATCTAGGCCAGTTTTGCCGAAATGTTGCCAAATTTGGCGATAGTCAGTCATTTGGTCCATGCCCAAAGTATCGACATTTGTCATCGTTCTTGGCGAGTTTTGGCGCAATATCGCCAACTTTGGCGATAATCTGTCATCGTTGGTCCATGCTTAAAATCTCGCCAAATGTCGTCGACATTGACGAGTTTCGCCAAATTTGGTGCCAAAAAATTATTTCGTATTTTGTATAACTCTAAAGCTTTAACCCGTAGAATTTTGAACTTTTGTATTTAGAGCTATATTATAATATCTAACTGTTTTCAATATCTTTTTTGACAGCAATCGACTCGGAATTTATTTACAGGGTGAGCCAAATGACTTTAAATACATTAAGGTGTATGGATGCATTCAATTCATTGAAAGTCTGTGGTCAATGACTACTTTGGCTATCCCCAAAATCTCGCAAACTATCTCAAGTTTGTCGCTTTTGGTGAAATATCGCCAAATAAAATGTCAGAAGGAAATCTTTCAAATTGAACTCAGCTTGGCGATATCGAAATATTTGGTAGAAATCGCTAAACCTTACTATTATTGATATTTTATCTCTTTCAAACAAATAAATTTAGAGGAAGTGCGTAGACAACATTTTTGATTTAATAGACGTGCAAGGAAGTCATGTGTTGGACACATCAGATTTTTTCTCTAGTTCTACGAAACGTTGGGAAGTGCTTAAAAACAATGTTTCCCAAATAACTCTAAAGCCATTGAGTTCTACAAGATGGTCAAGCAGAATTGATGCGTTAAATCCATTACGATTTCAACTTTGCGAAATCTATGATGCATTAATTGAAATAATAGAAGATGTCAACAAGGATGCAGAAACGAAAGTTAGAGCTATAGTGTTAGCAAAAAAATATTTAAAATTACAAGTTTATATGTGGTGTAATTCTTTGGCATGACATTTTAGTTGAAATAAACTCAGTTTCAAAGCAATTTCAATCTGTAACGATCAATTTATCAGATTGTGTAAGGATGTTATCCGAAACTGTAGAAAAGGTAAAAAAATTACAGAAATACGGGATATGATCAGGTCAAAATTGCTGCAAATGAAATTGCAGAAAATCTTGAAATCAGCATAGAATTCCCAACAGAAACTGAAGTTAGAGCCAGAAGAGAAAAACTTCAATTTGATGAAAAAGCTGTCTACGAGCCTTTAACAGAGGAGAATAAATTTAAAATTAAATAAATTTAAACTTTTTAAACTATATTCTGGACATTGCATATAATTCTCTAAATCATAGGTTCCCAACCTTTTTTTGGACTGGTTCCCCCTTTTCTTGTGAATATTTCAATACCGCCCCCCTCCCACTCCAGAGAAACAAGAGCTTAAATAATGCATGGTGAAAACAAGAATTAAAATTTAAAAAAATTACTAATAGATAGAAATATTGTTGGAATTGAAACGCTACTGAATTTCTTCTACATTTAAAAAAGAGGAAAATAAAAGTTTTTCTTAACTATTATAAGGACAGGCAGGGGTTTTGAAGTACGAAGTAATCGATAATAAACTATTGCTTTCTAAATAAATAAATTGACAGTTTCAGAGAACAATCAAAACGCATACTTAATTATATTAAAAACTATTTTTTTTAAATTTATTTTTATTAAAATATTATCAACGTAATTTTTAAGTCGTTTTTAGACTATATTTTGTTAATCTTGTCATGCCCCTCCGCGCCATATCAACGCCCCGTAATTTTCTCTGGGTCTTTTACCGCCCCCCTGAAAGCCTCAAACGCCCACAAGGGGGCGTTATCGCCCACGTTGGGAACCTATGCTCTAAATGAACGATTCACGCTTCTGGAAACCCATAACAAAAATTTTATGTTTTTATATGATATTTTAAAACTCAGAGATATTGATGACAAAACGCTAGAAAAAAACTGTATCAATCTCCAGTCAATACTTTTGATAAAAAATGAATCTGACATTAATGAGAGTGCTCTACAAGAAGAATTAAGTGATGTATCTAGAATGCTGCCATATTTAATGAAACCTTTAGATGTTTTAAAATATTTGTGCAAAAATAATTTAATTTCTTTGTATCCAAATACTGTCATAGCATTGAGAACTTTGCTAACACTCCCAGTGTCAGTCACTAGTGGGGAAAGAAGTTTTTCTAAATTAAAATTAACCAAAACTTATCGAAGAAGTTCAATGAGCCAAACAAAATTAAGAAACCTGTCAATAATTTCTAGTGAATCAACATTGGCTGCTATTCTATACTACACATCCCTAATCCACGAATTTGCTAAAGTTAGAAGAGTAAAATTATAATAGTTTGTTGTTAATGTTAGTAAAATAAATATAGCATTTGTACATTTTGTGTAGTTTTGCTTTTAAATCATAATGAGCATTTATTTTAAGGAAGAAACATCTAAGGGGTGCTGTGGCGTACACAGATTTCTTTTAACGGGGGATGAGATTAAATGTAATCCCTTCGTTAAAAATGAAAAATTAAAGGATTTCATGTTAATTTTTTTTCGGGGAGGGGTGGGGGTTTGAACGGCTTACCCCCCCCCCCCATTTATACTGAAGAGGCGGCATTTTGAAGACTCGCATCATACTGAGAAAATCTACCGCACGGCCCTGGTTCGCAAGTGTTTTTTGAGTCATTTGGACTTTCATTTCCGATTTGCAAAGTGCTTCAGTAGTTACCAGTTTACCAAGATCTAGCCACAAAGTAGTTAAATTGGCATCACTGCTTGCTTGTAAAAACATTGACATACATACGACACCACGAAGATCCAGGTAGACAAGATTAATTGCTGCTTTCTGGCAATTTTTTTAATTTTTTTAAAACATTATCTTCAGTGGCGACTTTTCAGGTGAAGTAGGTGAAGTGCCTCTTCATCAAGTATTGTAAGTAACAAAAAATTGTTTAACGTAAGCAAGCAATGATCCTTTTTCAAATTCATTCTGTTAGAATACACTTAAAATTCCGATGAAAGCCCAATTGCCGTAAGACTATGTGCTAAAACTTCTTACTAGCAGTGAAGCCAAACCCCCTTCCCTTGTCAGTGCCAAAGAGAGGGTTACAGTGACTTGTGCCACAATTGGTCGATTGTTAGAGTCACGTGATACGCGGGTTTCCACAAACAGTCTGGTCAAAGTGAGTTGTGAAGTGCTAATGAAAAATTTTCTCTTAAACTGCAGTTGCCAGTTGGGTTGCCATGGTAACCACAGACGCTTCATTCAGGTTTACAGCTTTCCTTGAAGGTCAGGTGAAGAGATCCCTCAGAAAATGGTCCGTCTCTTCAAGTGAGAGAAAACGCCGCAGAGTGCATTTCCAAGAACAAATTTGTGTAGGAAAAGGAAACCACGTTATTTCTTTGAGATTTTGACTGCTGGCTTTTGAAAATTTTAGAATTTCTTCTTGTGTTAATTTTAATGATAATAATAGTTAGTTTCTTTTCTGTTTATTCACCTTCATTATGTTTCTTGTAAATGGTATAGTCTGTAATGTATTACAAATACCGTTTAGTTGGTGGAATGATGAAGATAGATAAAAGATGTGTTCTTTCTCGTGGTCGACCAATGGAGGCATTAGGAATTAATGCCTCTACAAAAGACATACCTCGAAAAGAGTGGAAAATCTTACACTGTTCGCAGTGGCGTAGCCAGAAATTTTTCATGGGGGGGGGGTTACGACTGCTACAACTCATATATATATATATATGTAATGTATAAAAAGGTAATTTGGGTTTTACTAGTTTGGGTATTGTTCAAGCAGATACTTTCACTGTAAGTTTTGCTTTCCTGTCATACTTGCCACGCGCGCTCTGGAGCTATGTTTTATTTATTTTGTTATTTGTCAGACATCAGGCCGTCGATTCTGAGTTCTTTAGAGTGTACACGTGTCCCCACGCCTTTGTAGCCCCGGATGCGGGTCATGTTGGTAAATGTGTGTGGTTCGATTAGAGATAAGAGAGAGCGGGTATGTCTTCGCAAACCACGTGGTGTGGTGAGCGTAAATACACTCGCACATCGAAAATCGAGGGACTTCTGCCACTGGAACTGCTTAATTAGTCCACGCTGATTTTTGTACCCGTCTCCCCTCTCCTCTTCTCACACTATGTTGTAACTTAAAGATAATGTTTAATAAACCGTTTTACCTGCCTTAACTCTGGAACTTTACTGAAATATCTGACGTCTCATATATATACATGTGTGTGATAATGCAGTGAAGAATATACATTTTGTATGGCAAAAATTTCTCATGGGGGGGGATTATGACCCCCCTACCCCCCCCCCTTGGCTACGCCCCTGACTGTTCGTTTCAAACATAGCTGGTTTACGATTTACAAATGGCTGTGCAGTTCTAATATATTTTACAAATGTTATTTTATTGGCTTTGCTTACTCTTTAGTAATAAGCATTCTGTATGGAGCAAAGAAATTTTAAATGTAACGCGATCTTGAACATTATGGAGAGAGGGGGTGCACATCATTTACAAAGGACATTTAAAAGGTTCTTGTATATGTATTTGTTGCGGGATGCGGGATTAAGGCTAATTATCTGCACAGGGGATCTAGACTTACGAGCGGGATGCCCTTCGTGGGGGGGGGGGTCTTTCTACGGGTCCTAACACGTATTTACGTTAAGTTTCGGAGGAAACCACGGAAAACTCCGAACGATTAGATCGGCAGACGTGACCTGGTTTTGAACCAGGCACCTTCCGTCTTCAAAGCGCTATGCGGTAGGCCACTGGTCGGTCGACATTTTATAGGATCGCTGAAAGATAAAAAATTTCTTTCCACAGAAAGGCTATGCCCCCGCCTAATTACCATGCATAATGGCTTATCAGGTGTTTTTATAATGTTTTGGTATTAAGCTCTTCACCTATTTTTTTCATCACGAGCCGCCACTGATTATCTTATTTAAGAAAGTCTGAGCTTTCTTAGTAAAAATGGAAAAAACTAATAAAAAATTTACATTTAAAAGTATAAAAGTATATTTTTTAAACAGTCATAGATTTTTTGTAACATAATTAATATAACATCTTACTAGAATTAGTTGTTTCGATTTACTTAATCTAAACTTTAAGGGAAGAATTTGGATTGTGTTAAACTCTCCAAAACAATTTATTGGAACATAATTTTTTACTTTAAGTGTTAAATATACTTACGATAACAACTTTCATTTATTTTGTCAATAAACTGATTACGGAAATACTAGTCAGTTTTTTAGACTAGTTTCAATTTCTTCACTGTAACTGATTGGTCAGATTATTAAACTGTCAATAAGCTTTAAAGAAAAATAAATGCGAAATAAGACTTTTCAGATTAATTTAAGTAAATATTCGAAATAAAAGGCGTTCAAGCTAAGTTCTAAAATAATATTTCTCAGGCCTAATGTTCAACAGGAAGACCCTAGGAATGTGCTCTAATGTAACAGACAAATTAAAGCATGAAATTAATACACAAAAAAATACCCTGCATCTATTGAAAGTGATAGTCCTAATTCAATAGAGTGGTATGATTATAAATATACAATGACAATAGCTTCACTCCAGGCAATAAACGGGCTGATGCTAGGATTGACCATCACAACTCTACACAATTAATTTTTCATTAAGTATACAGAAAAAATCAGATCTCTGATTGTATGGATGACAGGATCATGCTATCCTAATAAATTAATGGGTCTAAAACTGCATTTGTTTGTTTTTTAATGGTCTTACGAAATCAATATACAGTCTTAACGTGTCGATATACAGTGGAATGTCTCTAATGTGACCACCCTCGTTAAGAACAAAACTGGTCACCTCATAAAGGTGATAATGTGTCATGGTTGCAGAGAGAAATTGCACCAAAGTGGTCACTATAGACAGGTGATCTCTTTATCAAGGCGGTCCCTTTAGCAAGTTCCACTATATTGTCATGGATTTCTGGGTTGGTCAGCCCTTCCAAAGGCTTATATTCAACCCAATTTTCATACAACAGAATGCAAATTTTGACACATGGAATACGAATTTTAGACTATATTTTCGTATTCTACGTGTCATGTAATTCATATTTGCATTTTCTTGTATCAAAATTGGTGAACTAGAGCGCAAGATATGGAGCTTTGCGTTCCCCACTGGTTAACATAGGATTTTCTTGAATTCTCGAGAAATATTGGTGCTATCGCTTATCTGACTTTACTTTCGGGGACTTATTTTTGAAGTCAAATTCGGCGATATTTCGCCAGAAAGTTGCCAAACTAGTCGACATTTCGGACATTTGGCGCGATTTCTTAATGGGGCCTGTAATTTCTTACTTGGCCTGTAATTACTTACTTGGGGCCTGTAATCTTTTCTTAATGGGGCCTGTAGACTTTTCAGATTAATTTAAGTAAATATTCGAAATAAAAGGCGTTCAATGTTGTTTTCCTGCATTAGTATTACGCAACAGTCTAGTATTACCCAGTGACATTTCTATTACGCAATCAAAGTTCCCGATTGATTGGAATTCTTCTAGAGATAAATTCTCTATAATTTTCGCGCACAGATTTTCTGTAACAATATAGCAAGAGAAAATGCGATTTTCTACACGTGCTTCTAAAGTTATGCAACCAACCGGCGTAGAAAAATGGGAATTATCGTGTGGTAATCCTCCAAAAGTCGATGACGCAGCTGAGAATCGATTTTGAACAATTTTGCGAAAATTTTAAAATGCTATAGCCGAGTGCATAAGACCCTGAACACGGCAGATGACTGCAGCGTGATGGTCTAAAGTTCTGGCCTGCCGCACGGCTGTCGATCTAACGATCTGGAATTTTGGGAGATGATGTAATATGATTTACAGGTGTAACATGAATACGCTATAAAACTCAAAAAGGTCTTCCTCCCTAGGCAACCTCCTAGGCAGATATCTCTCGTGAAGGTTTGCCATAAAACAATCCACGTGCACACAAAATTATACTGTGTTTTAAGATATTAGAGTATGCTCTAAAATGCCCCAGAGGGATCTAGACTTTCGAAGTCAATTTTGATGCTTTTCGCTAGCAGAATTTTTGAACTGCTCTCTATAGCTTTCTCATCATCATGCACGATCGAGTTTTCGTCCTGGGAATGTGCACACTTCGCTCTTTTTGCCAGAGTAGTTTAAAAATCGAATTCTTAAAATTTATATTTATGATTTTTTCAAATGTTTTATAAAGATACTTTTTTTAAGTAAGCTATATTATCCCTGTGACAAGAACTTGGACATCAGATAATTATTTCTTTTTCAATAGATGAGAAATAAATTATGTATATAAATGCACTCCTCAATCAACTTTTCAAACTATTGATGAAGACTCACAGTTGTGTGTGGATTAACATTAACATGGAATTATATTGAGATATTCGTCAAAAAGTCAATAGATTCCAAACATACAAATCCATAAATTGTTAGAAGACAGCAACGACGTGAATCTGTTTTACTGAAATCATGAAAGGAGCACGTTATGCTTTCACAAAACGATAACTTTAAAAATGAAGTAATGTGTGTCTGTTTTCGGGTTTTATCTCTAATGTCTCATGAAAATCTTTTGGTACAGCATATAATTCTAAACTGGCATTTATTAAGCGGATACGGAAAAAAATTAATATCCACTCAGTCAACCGAGTTTCTTTTTTTTTAATTCTTGAAATAATTTAAAGTTTTATTTAAAATAATGTGATTCTTTCTAAATCAATAAGATTTAAAAAAAATTAGCTTGTGATCCATTTATGCCAATCCAGCAAATATTGGCGGACTATGAGAACTGGAACAAAAGCTTTTAAAGAGATTTTTCTGATCGAAAGAAACATCTTAACATCCTAATGAAAGTAAAGAGGCTTTTAAGACGCTCTAAAGAAGGAAAGGTTTAGTGTGGGTTTAATGTCAATTAAACCCACTCAAATACTTTAAAGATATACTTATTTTTGAACATTTTCAAGTAGCAGATCTCAAAGTCTTGACAGTTTATGGTTTCAGAAAAGAACTTGTAGCGAAGGAATTCACAGTTCTTTACAGGCAAAATTTAAACATTACCGTGATATTGTACAACAGCGTTTTATTTTAAGAACATTAATATTGCAACTAGTACATAATAATTGTTTAAAATATTTTAATAACGCATTCTGTCATGCGATTGTCTTGGAAAACATTGACTTTTTCGACATTGTTTTAATAACTGTCCCTCATCGTGATTCGTTTTTATGAATTTTTTTAAGAGTGTCATCTTAATTTTATATTGATACATTGAATATGAGCGAAATTTTTCATCATCAAATCCGACTGCCCGTTAAAAATTGCAAGTGTAAAGAGCAGATTGATTTTATCACTGAACAAGTGTACGTACATAGTTACTTTTACGCATTACTGCCTTGACTTAGACATTTTCATATCAGGGGATGTGCTCTTTAAACTTTAAGGATCACCGAATGTGAGATGGGCGTGAATGTTCTTTTAATTCTCCTCATATGTCGGAAAGTTTTGACCTCTTAACGATTTCTTGAGTCCAGTAAGGGTGTACAAACACATTCGATTGAAAATACAATGACGTCAAATACATCTTGGTGTCCAGAGGGATTTTCATCTCTTCTTTCAACTGAAACATTGAATAGCAAGATAAAGATTCCAAACCAATGGGGAAAATCAAAAGCAACGTTCAGGCTCATCTCACAAAACTGGTGTCAGAGCGGGATTATTGAGATTTATTTTTAACCCTTTAACGCGCAGTGTTCCCGCTCTGGGAACACCAAACTCTGACGTTTTGACTGTTGCCAGTCACGAAGAATAGATTTGATTTCTATAAAAATAGTTGCGAGTGACATAGCTCCACGAGAATTCTTTATTTTTTAGCACGTCATTTCCCGTAAAAAAATTATCACGATTACTTTTAACAGCACTGACATCTGCTGAAAAATGAAAGAATGCGAGAACAGCTGGATAGATTGCCTAATGCTGAAAAAAGAGCAGTCGTTGCCAAAAAATGGTCTCTGCCGTCAAAAAAATGGTCTCTAGATCTGTGGCACGCAATGAACGTTTCGATCGTCCGCCATCTTGCTGGTAGTTAAGTCGAACGATGGCAACGGCTGCCTTTTTTTCAGCATTGGGAAAGGCGGGTTGCGCCTAAAAGGGTTAAGGTATGACACTGTGTTGCGGTTGCTGTGACATATAACTTTACAGAAAGTTAATCTATTTTACCATTGAAGATCCTATAAAGTGAGCAGGGAAACAAAATCCAGATACAACTAAAAGAACCCAGAGAAGCAACCAATAAGTAAACTTATTGCTTGCTTCGAATGTACAGCGAATATACAGCAAGTTTCGAAAAATCGTAAGAAGCATAATCTTCGAGAATTCGACTTTTAATTTACTCACTCAAAAGGAGCAAAGCATCGTGCAGGACGATGAGAAATAGGTACAGGGCAGCTCTAAAATTCCGTCCGCGGAAGCGCGTCAAAACTGACTTCCAAAGTCTAGAGCCCTCTAGGACATTTTTGAGCATTCTCGAACATCTTAGAGCATTCCGTAACATTT
>JAWZYV010016931.1:0-37868 GCA_038373885.1 Cheiracanthium punctorium
CACACAATGACACTTGATCAAACTAACAAAATTCAAGAACTAATAACTAAATTCAGTTTAGAAAACTCAAAACCAACAGAAACACCCATGGAGCCAGGCTACATTAAAACACTAGATGACGAAAATCTCTTGCCAAACAACACTAAATACAGACAGGCTGTAGGTGCACTACTATATATTTCCACCATATCTAGACCAGATATAAGTGCCGCTGTGAACATCTTAAGCCGAAGGAATCAAAATCCCAGAGCGAAAGATTGGGAAGCCGTCAAAAGAACCATCAGATACCTCAAGACAACAATTGACCTTAAACTGACTTTTACAAATTTTGAGGAACCTGTCCTAAAAGTTTACGCAGATGCGGATTGGGCCAACGATCCAGCAGATCGAAAATCCATCTCTGGAAATCTATTTATGCTAGGAAATAATCCTATTTACTGGGTTTCCAAGAAACAGCTGTGCGTGACATTGTCATCAGCTGAGGCGGAATACCTCTCTGCTGCCAGTGCTGCACAAGAAATTGCGTGGCTAATAAATCTACTAAAGGAACTGGACATGCCGCAAGACTATCCAGTGACCGTGTTTGAAGACAACCAATCGTGCATTAAATTGGCCAAATCAGACAGACATCATCACAAAACAAAACATATAGACCTGAGATACCATCTTCTCAAGCATTTGGTAGAAGACAAGGTGATAACTTTTCAATACGTCCCCACTGACTCAATGACTGCAGACATCCTGACAAAAGCTCTTCCACGAAGGAGCTTTATAGGACATAGAACTGTCATTTTGAACGATTATTGAACGTTTCAAGTTTTAGGCAGGAGTGTTGGGAAATATAAAACTATGAAACTTTCGAACTCTTTCCCTGACCCAGTTTCTCCTGCACGCGTCGATGTCCGCACATGTAGATGTATGGATCTGCATGTGATAATTACCCAAACGAGGGCCCCTTACTTAACACGTGCTATGGGGCCCCTGGAAACCGTGGGGGCAAGAACGCATGCATGCTGTACTTTCAAGTCACTCTCTTCCATGCGCTGCTGCTAAGCGGTCGACATCCCGACCAGCCAAAATTCAATCTTTGTAAACATGATATTCCTCTTAAAATGTATATTGTATAACCTAGACGGAAAATAAATATATTGTACTCATTCAAGAGCACGAAACTAAAATATATACAATTAATAATGTCGTGTATTCCAGTTTTCGTTCCAGCTAATTTAGCGGGATGACGGAGGAGTTAAACGGACTTACGCCTTTGAAGGAGGTAAGTAATACCTCTTTTACCTCCTCGCTTATTTAATAGTTCATTCATACCACTTATAGGAAAAAGGTTACAATTTTTCTAGGGTGGGCTAATTGTGGTCGTAGGGTGGGCTTAGCCCCCCCTAGCCCCCCCCCTCTGTTACGCCAATGGACGATGGGCTTTCGGCATTGCCCGCCGTTGTGAGGAAATCACCCAAAATTATAAATAGATATAAAAAGCTGAAATCTACTCATTTTTTTAAATTTGATATTAAGCCAGTAATTTTATTTAAATACATCTTAGAAAGAAATGGACAAAATTGTTTGTGTTCAGGGAGCTTTTTGAAAGATGCCTTAGGAAAATAAATTAGAAAAGAATAGAATTTCAAATGTGAAGTAGACTTGGTGGAATAAAACTTGTACGTACCTTTTTTATGTGGTTGCAGCGAAAACTGGTCTTATAACTTTTTGTATGAACTGTTCCAAATCAACTTTTTTTTTTTCCTTGGTAAATATTTAGCATACAAAGTCGCTAATAATATCTAATTAGTCAGAGTTGATTTTACCCATGACTCTATGCTGAGTACTGAAACATTTTTCTGCTGTACACAAAGACGTATCCGCGAATTTACTTTGGGGAGGATCCAAAAAATCAGGAGAAGAAACTTCAAAGAAATTAGTCTTTAATCAAGGCCAGATTTAAGGGAAGACAGCACAAGCGTCTAGCCCCCGCCGGCCTAACTTTGGAACCATTCAATGCGCATGATCGTAGACTTAATTCCCTTCCGACCACGGCACACATATAGAACATCTGTAGAACGTCTTGTTGATATGCAGCGCCACCTATCGGCAACTCCTTGTACTAATAATTTTTTAAAAATAAATCACGAGCGCGTGATCTGAAGTGTCTGTTTTCAAAATTTCATCACATTATGACCCATACAACATCCTGCACAGGCCTCTGAGTTGGGGAAGTTTAATTTGGGCAACCCTGTATTTAACGCTGGGTACACAAATATGATATACCGAAGTAACAATGTAGAACATTCGCTTGCTGATGTTGAGAAACCGATCAATAAAATCATACAGTCTGAGATTTTTAATAATATCTTGGTTAAATGTAAGTAAGACAAATCTTCTTTTTGGTCATGTAATATCAATAATCATTGGAGTTTTAAAACTTGATTTAGTGTTGAAAATAAACATCTGTCATTTATACTTCACTAGTTGTAAAGCAGGATTTCAGAACTCTTAAAAAAAATGTTTAACATTTGAAATTTATTTTAACTGTAACTTTTTATATTTTTTCAAATCACTTTTCTGCCTACTTTGCAAATTTGGGAGTAGGGTAAAATTTTTCCAAAGGTGCTTTGGGAGGAAGGGGGGGATTTTTTCTGGGAGGGAGGCAATGCCCCCCAAATAGAACTTGGGAATGGACTTGCTACTGTGGGACGTATAATAAACTAATTCTAATTAATAATAATATACTAATGCTAACTTACATATAATAACTAACGAGAAGATAAAGAGGGCTGAAGCCCGCCCTAGAAATTCAGGCCTGTTACGACAATGGACCCTTCCCCATAGCTGCCAGCCAGTAGCGTAGCCAGAAAAAATTTTTAGGGGGGGGGGGGGTTAGGCACTGATGTAACGGATAATCTACATTATGGATCGCATTCTTTATGTCAATAATAGAACTCTGCTAAATTTTAGGGGGGGGGGGTTCTGACACCCCTAAAAACTTGTCCTCTCGCTAGCACGGACATAGCTATAGATTTTCCATGGGAGGGGGTCCTGCTATTGCTAACGGCGGGGAGGGGACATTCTTCTGACACCCCTAATCAATATCTCCCATACACACAGTTCAAAATTAAGAAAACATCAGTTAAAGAATCAAGTTTTTTTTCGAAAATGTAAAGAATGATGTTAAAAAAAAAATAAATAGAATGTGCGACAAATTAGCGCGAAACATCCTAATACGTCAATATCATGTTCCCAGCAAAAATATTTAGTTCAAGTATTTCTGTACGGTGCTGCCATCTATGAGAATAAAATTTGATAGAGTTCACCATCAGTTCCACCGAGAATCATTTCCAGGGCTCAGTGGCAGGCGGGAAGGGAGCGTTTGGTTGCGCGTACAGGACTGGATTGGATCTTATGCACAGTGATCCCTTGATCTTGAAATACAATTATCCATAGGTATGGATATCATAATTGATGGCTTATTTCACAACGTATTGCGGAAGCAAAAACTTGTCCTCTCGCTAGCACGGACATAGCTATAGATTTTCCATGGGAGGGGGTCCTGCTAACGGCGGGGAGGGAACATTCTTACTATAAAATTTAATTTACAGTAAATTTTACTATATGAATATCCGGTATAAATTTTCAATAGCTCTAAAAATTTTTACATTTTTTATAGTAAATTGCGTTTGTATCATACAATTTACAAAATGGGTTTAATAAAAAAAAATTAATATGAAGTTTTCCAAATTTACATAAAATTTAAATATCTTTTATCAGTTACTATTTTGAACAATGGATTCAAAAGGTGCATATTTAGTTATAATTAGTGTTTGTGAGTAGATTAATGGGGTGCCCAGACCCCTTATATACGTCCGTGCTCGGTAGTGTTTACATCTCTTTGTGTTATTGCAAGCCTACACGAAGAACCTCTGCCCACGGGGACAGACGCTTTGGGCGGAGGAGTTTTTAAGGGGTTCAAACGCGTACAATAAACGATATTTCGTTTTCAGATAAGTGGTGGAGCCAGACTTTCCCCGACGGAAGGGCCATCTTCCCCGACGGGGGGGGGCGAATAATAAACTCAGTATGCGCAAAATTTAAAATTTTGATGCTTGTACAAAAATGACTCTTAATCATTTCATAGAATGTAGACTACTTCTGTAAAAAGTAATAATAGGTAGACTATCAATTGTTAAAAACTTGAGCTCCCGCAGAATATTTTTCAGGAGCGGAGGGGGGGAAGGTGTTCAAAGGTTACTCCAGCATATGGTTAAACAGAGCCATAGAACTTCAGAGCCTATCCAAGGGGGGAGCGAACGGCGCGACTGCATGAGGCGCCATCTCTAAGGGGGCGCGAAAACACTTTACTTTATAATATGAAGTAGATGTATATATGAGTATCGATATATTGTGGAAATTTTCGTTTTAACCCCTTTTAAAACTTTTCTAGCTGCATATATGTGTGGAGGGGGGTAGACTTCTGTATTTTGCACTACTTAGAAAAACAGCTAGGACCGGCACTGTGGTTATTTTGTTGGAAAGAATAGAAAAGCAGGAAAAAAACGGCAGATAAAAATCTAGCTGGGGGCAAATGCCCCTTGGTTAAAAATCAAACTGTTACCACTAGTTTATCTGTTTGCTTAAAATGGATATTCTTTAACGCTTTAAGCGAATTACTTTTTACATGACTCGTGACTCTTCCCGACAGTTTCTGTACAGAAATGTATTACTGTACAGACTAAGTTTCGATAGCACTAACTATTTTAATCAACACAAGTATTTCTTTAACGTGCATACTCAAGTTACGAAAACTTATTTTTTAAATACTTGTATGTTTTCTCTGTAGATATTGAAGATAAGTAACATGAAACTTTAAAATTCGGCAAGAGTAATCGACATTTTTAATATAAAGAGGCATGTATTAAATGTAAATAAGCAAGCTCATTCTTAATAACATCACATTATGAAAAGATATCTTTGCTTAAGCAAGATAATAAGTTTAAAAGTGAAAGTAATTTTCTTTAATTTTTTACAAAATTGAAATGTAAACGTTTTATTCTTATTTTAAATATCATAATTTTATGTTCTATTTATTGCGCACTTGGTTTCACTTGTCTGTACAGTGATACAAAGAATCAATCAGACATTTTCAAATATTATTTACAAGTTTACAAGTAGTATATTTTTACACGCAAAAAAAAAGCATTTTTTAATGGAATTTATCAGTACGTATAACTGTAAAATATATCCTGTTATATATTTTACAGTTATATAGATATCTATATATATAAATATGTTTAACAGTTTAGTTATATTCTAGGGTTATACAGAACAGGACTTTTTTCGGGGTGGCTGATAACTCAAAATTTGGAATGTACCGTGTTTACTCGCGTAATAGTCGCACTTTTTTTTTTTTTTTTGCCAATTTTCAATGGTGAAAGTCTAGGTGCAACTATTATGTGGGGAAAACGTACTACATAAAATTGTAACTCTAAAGCTATTTTTTCTGATTCAAAAGGGGGGTGAGATTATTACGAGGGTGACTATTACGCGAGTAAACACGGTAATATCTTATAAAAAATTGATAAAACTCTTTTTTTTTAGTAGGGGGAGGGTGTGATGTTGTTTTATTTTATTTTTATTAAAAATCTTCTTATATAGAAATAAATTAAAAAATAATAATAAAAATAAGTTGAGATAAATCGAGTTTAAAAATCTTTACAGTTGGAAATACATTTATACATAAAAAGTAAACAAATAGATTCGATTTGAGACCTTTCAGATATACCACATTTGAAATTAATGGGAAGATTGCGATTTTAAAACAAGTCAGGAATGCGGATAGCAATCACAGTTCCCTAAGGTTAACTTTATTAAGATTTCCACGAGTATTTTCTAAACAAGGAAATTTCTAAATGACTCTAATGGAAGGAAAAGATTCTAGTGGGGCATGCGTTAAGGCAAACCTAAGCGAGAGGTATCTGCCTATCTATTAAGAGGGATGGATGCCTTGAGCGGAGGACTTTTTAAAGGTTATAGTGCGTATTTATGTTACACATGCAGAAGACCTCCCATAACTCCAGATCCTTAGATGGACATTCGCACGATAGGCCAGAACCATTGACATTCACACTTCAAAGAAAAATATTCTAAAAGAAAAGCAATTACTTGATTTTCTTCCTATCCCCCACTTTTTTAAATAATCGTTTGCAAGTCATCGTCTTATATACAATGCATTTACATACCAATGTATTACCATTTTCTACTTTACTTTCAAAAAAGCATCTTTTATGAAAGCATTATTTATTTATGCATTTCTATTTCATGGATTCTCTTTTAAATTCGTGTTACTTGAATAAAATAAAATAATCTTTAAACTCATAATTCAGAGGAATTAAATAATGCAAGTTTATTAAACAGAAATTCATATTAGGAACATATTAAAACAAGAAAAAAAATTAATTATTCGCTTTTTCAATGTAAATTGTAAATTTTAAGGAGAAGCTTAAGGGCCGTACCCGGAAAAAAAGAAAGCGGGAAGGACCAAACAGTGGCAGAGGTAGAATTTTCTACAAAAAGACGTCATCATTATTATTTTGTTAACAAAAATCGAAATTTCGAGAGCTGGGTGGAGGTTCGGACCCCCTGGTACCTCTTGTCCACCCCTCTGAGTACGGCTTTGACCAGATTGTTTAAAAATCCCAACTATGAGAATACACAAATAAAAAAAAAGTAAGAAAAGTCATTAAATACTGAATATAATATTAAGATCTCTATTTCAACAAATAGTGCAAAGCTCAAATCTTTTAAGCTTTTGTAACTTAATTTTGTAAACAAAAGAAGGTTTATCAAATTTTGAACTAATTAAATCCCTTATGCATTAGTACTTGGTCTAATTAAATTCTGTTCTAAACAATACTCATGATTAATATGAAAACTATTTATAAATATTTACAAACTAAATTATTAATACGTATCTTCAAACTCACTCTTTGTTATTACTTGTATTTACAAATAAAATTTAATAAAAATTCCCAACCAACATAAAAGCAACTGCAAAAATATTCAAGACACAAAATGTTATGTCCATGAATATCATTTTTTGTTCATTGTTAACAAATTTTCTATGAAGAATGAAACGGTAATCCAAACTAATATAAAAACAATCATAAAAGTACTCAAAACACATAAAAACTTGAAGACCAAAAATTGTCTTTAAAAATTAAAAAAATAATTCTCACTCTCCGTTCAATATTTAAGTATGCTTTAAAGCACATATGGGCGACCTGCGGCCCGCCACGGTTTGTTCAGGCCCGCGGCACATATCAAAACCCCGTATATACCCATACCAACCATTCAAATTCCCACATAAATCCCAATTACACGGCCCTTGAATTCGCTAACATCCTAAAGTTTGGCACGCAACCACGCAACGTTTCAAAGGTTGCCCGTGCCTGCTTTAAAGTATAACACGATACTCCCCACTAATATAAAATTATGAAAATGCTCAAGACATAAAATATTGTCGCTATGAATTTTACTCATTTTTGTTGGCTATTCACAAGCAGGCTTTAAGTAATACTCCTGAACATTAAAAACAGTTTATAAATTTTATTTTCAAATATTTTTTAAAGAAACACCTCACTACTATAAAAACAATATAAAAATATTCAAGACATATTGATTCTAGAAATCTCACCCTTTGTTCAATATTTAAAAATATGCTTTAAAGACCTTCTGACTGAATGAAAAAATTACCAAAAAATTAAAAATTAAGGTATTTATTACGTAAATTTCACTTTTTGCTATTACCATTATTTTGAACGATACACTGCCCAACATTGAAGATGCAGCACCCATAAGGAGTGGCCAGAAAGTATTGAAACTTCGCAAGCAGAGAGAGAGAGCTCTGAACAATAAGCGATCTTTATTTAAAAATGATATGCATAATACACAGGGAGAGCAGCGTCGTCTTAGTAGATTGTCGGACCACCGTGGACGACGATACACGAAGCAACACGTATAGGTACTGAGTCAATGAGAGATGGCGTCTTGAGGAATATTTCTCCATTCCCTGTCAAACATTTGCCATAGTTCTTCTTCTGAACGGGCAAGTGGCAGGATCTGCAAATGGCGTCCAATCAATTCCCAAATGTGTTCGATTGGCGACAGATCAGGAGAGTACGTTGGCCAGGGAAGCGTCTGTACACCTTGCAGAACACGTTGGCTGATGCGAGCAGTGTGCGGTCGAGCGTTATCCTGCTGATACAGGGTCTTGGGAAACGTTTGAAGATTGGGGAGTGTCACCGGCCGCAGCACATCATACACAAATCGTTGAGCTGTCATAGTGCACGGAATACGAACTAGAGGTGACCTGGAGTTATACGCAATTGCTCCCCAAACCATGATGCCACGTTGTCACGCGGTGGGGCGTTCCACAGTTGCTACCGGATCGGACCTGTTTCCACGTCGACGATACACTCGTACGCGGAGACTAGCACTGGAGAAACAGAAGCATGACTCATCTGAGAACACGACCCTGTGCCATTCTGTCGTCCACGTCGCTCTAACCTGGCACCATTGCAATCCTTGGCGTCTCTGTGTTGGAGCCAATGGCAGTCTTTTTAACGGACGCTATGAGTGCAGGCCACGCCACTAGCAACCAATCGACGGGAAATAGTTCTGGCCGATATAGGAACATCCAAGGTGTCTTGAACATGTCGCAGAATGGAGGTTGAAGTAGCTTGCGGGGCCTCCACCGCTTGTCGGCCCCGCGTGGATGCGTCGATCCACGCGGGCTGACGTCACTCTGGCTGCATCGGCACCCCTTAAGCGTGCCACATTTCCTTGTTCCAACCATTTTCGCCACAGCTAGTGTACAGTGGACACATCCAGGTGTGTGTCTGCCAAGATTTGCCGAATGGGCCAACCTGCCCTTCTCAGTCCGATCACCATGCCGCTCGTAAAATCGTCGGTCTGCTGGAACTGTCTCCGTTGACGGCGGCCTGGCATTCTCTGGTTACACGTGTCCTCTGAGACAAGAATAAAATTTCTACGACAATTTCTCTAGCAGCAATACTTTCACAAAAATTGTCCGTTCGACCGGTTCCTTCCTGTATATCTTTTTCCACGTGCACTGGCGAGCTGCCAATTTTACATCATTAGCATAACTCGGCAAGGTGCATTTACCCTGAAATTTACAGAATTTTCTGGCCACTTCTTTTGGTGTTGCATTTTCAATGTCACGCAGTGTATTTTAAACACTGTTAAAAAATAAAATAATTGTACAAATGCTCAAGACATAAATATCACTCTGAATTCAAGAGCGGGGATGGGCACGTGACCCCAAACTTTGTCTCAAAATATTTTTATTTAAAATATTAATTTGTAAATGTAGTAAGAAACACTTTTCTTCCTCATATTTATTTCGATATAGTCCCCAGAAAATTTGCGGTCACGCTACGCTAAGTCCAAGAATGAGTTTTGGTATATCTTACAATGAAAATAGGTATTGAAAACCCTTCAAAAAATTTTACAAGTGTTCTATAACTGAAGTTTGTATGACCTTAATACCAGAAGTTTACTCCTACGCTTATTTTGTTAGAAATCAAGCCTGTGTAATAGCGAATGACTATCTACCATTGTTCAGTTCTGCCAAAACAACAGAGCCGAACTCTTGGAATCAGTCTTTTTACTGTACTTTTAACCCTCGAAGTGGCTGTAACGTAAAATCCCGTCCACTTCATATCAGTTTTTACTACAATGCATCTATAGTTTATTTTATTTATAACACTCAAGTATAATAAAATATGTTTTGATATTAAAGCTTGTAAGTTAATTAGGATTTTATTTTTTTAATAATTACAAATCTTACTATCAAATTGTATATTTAAAAAAATAAAGTTAAAGCTGACTTTGAAAGTAATTTTACATTATTTGTCCATTTCCAAGACGCTAATATGGTTAAATAACATTTTAACTTTTTTATTATAAAGTTTGTTCAACGTTTGAACAAAATTTATGAATATATTTAAATGGTTAATTTGCATTACAATTTACATACAAATTTAGATTTTACCGTATTACTTAGTTTTTGTCTACCTAAAAATAAATAATTATTAGTTTTTTTCTAATTTCAGAAACATTATTCATATTGCAGTGAGAAAAATAAAATAATAGGTGGTAACTTTTAATTTCACAATTTTTTTTCGGGGAGTTGGGGGGGGGGGTTACATGCCTTAATTTAATTTTAGTTGAACCATAATGTAGCATTCGCTATATTAGTAAAACGAATGAATGAATGGTAATAATTGTTAAAGACGGCATTTTACTAGACATTGCAAATAATAATAAAGTTTTTTACGTGATTTACACTTCAAATAAAAGTAGTTAAAAGTACATGCAAGTTTTTGTCCCACAAGGCCTGTCCGTTAAGCTCCGTTCCCGAAAGAACACGGAAAGTGAAGCAACACCGGCTTGGCCAGTGTCTGAGAGGGCGTAAACCTCTCTCGTCTGGGCTGCTATTTCGTGTACGCTAATGGAAGCTGGCGCACGTAAAATCTGTTCGTGCCTCCTATGTCTTCATGTAAAAACAATAGCTCTGGGGGTGCCGATTTCACGTGCTAAGTCTCTCATCTGGAACTGGCTCAAAATTAGGAGACACTCATAGAGGAAAACGTTAGTCTGTCTAATAAGCATACACTTGACTATCTCTACGGCCCTCGTAGTGGTCAAGCCTCCAGTAGGCTGCTGACCCGGCCACTAGAAAGAAAGAAAGAAAAAAAAGAAACATGCAAGTTTGGCACGTTTTTGCCACTAGTAGGAAAATCCTGAAAAAAAAAAAAGCAGTCCTGGCAAAAACAGGCATGTGCTGCATCTACTTTAGGAAATAGCATAAACATTTTTGTTGCAAACGTGAGAAAAGAATAGCTATTTAAAGCTTTGTGAAAAAATATGTAGGTGTATAAACATTTTTGCACTCTGATACTAAGTTAAAGGATACAAATTTCATTAAAAAAGAAATTTGAATGAATATTCTAAAATTTTAATAAATTTTCTCAATCATGAAGAACTTTTTCTTTTTGCTTCTAAGTTAAATATTCATTTCTGTGCCCCGAGTGTAATAAATATGCTACAAGATGGCATGTACCAGTAGCTTGTTCAAATTTTATCTGTACTTTTGAGTATAATGAAGTTTTAAATCTTGATTTTTTATAAGTTCACACCATTATACGACACGCATGTGTTATGCTAGCTGAATTCTTCTGTAAATATAAATATAAACAAAGTATTTAAAACTGTGTTACAGTCTGAAGATTGTTCTGGACTTGGAAGTTTCGTCACTCAAAGTTTTATTTAATAGTAAAGTAGTTAAGACTTGTCTTCAGACTGTAACTAATTTTAGTTTACTTTCAGTAACCAAAGCGAAAACGAATTCAAATAATTACAGAACTGCAAATGTAAAAAGTAGCCCGTGAATTGAGAAAAAGTGGAAGGTACACTTTATTTATACACCAATGCATACAGGTTTGAATATAATATAAAAGCAATGGCAGTGAACACACAAAAAATTACCAATTTTTTAATAGCATCTTTAAAGTTTACAATGAGTTATAATAATAATGTATAAAATATAAATATCTGAAAAACGATTGATCAGAAGTGTTGCAATTCAAGTCCACTTAATATTTTCTATTTTTCACCATTTCATAGTTAGGGTTTCTGCTAACAGCATCTAGAAGTTAAAATTTATGACTTTAATAATAAGTAATAACTAAATTAATATAATAAAAGGTAAAGTATAATTGCCAATCTATCCTAATTCCCCCCCCCCCCCCTCGAAAAAAAAAAAGTACAGAATTTGTAACATATTTCATGTTAATGAAAAGTGACTAATCAAAATATAAAATAAAGTGACTACGCCAATGTAACATCACTTTGGTGAACTAAAAAATATTTACTAATTTAAAGCAATTGAGGGTAGGGGAGAATATAAAAATCTAAAAAAAAGTAAAAATCTGAGATGAATGCTATGAAAAATTCAGTGCACAGAGATAAAAAGTATGCAGACTTGGAACTAGTAATCAAGAACATAAAAAAAAAACGAATAAATAAATAAATAAAACAAAATATGGCTACCAATCATATAAGTCTAATGGTTTCTTCTCCGTCAATATGCACTCATAAACATTCAGAGTTTTTCCATGCACCAGGGACAGTTCAGAGACTACAAAATAAAAAAAATAAAACTTCAATAGATACCCAAAATTAATCACTTTAAGGTTGTTCTTGCCAGATACTTTATTTGTCACTTGGTTGTGTAAGCGTTAAAGAAAAGCTTGGTTTGTCAAAGACTCGATAAACTTCAGAAAGCTTCTTCACAAACTGCAGAATGCACTTTTATAAGCAGCAAAACTTCAGGTCTTATGCAACGTTAGGGGAGGAATGCGAATCGTGTAAATTACATCTGATGGCTAATGCTTCTTCTAATAGAAGAATTACAATATGTTACAGATTTTTCTCTAAATATTTCACAATTTTTATTAACAAACCATTTGTAAAAGTGATTGATACAGTTTGGGACGAAAAATTTTGAATTTTAAATTTTTTGATGCAAATGAATTCTTTAAAAACCTGTTAAAAAGTTGCATTAATGCTTGTGAAACCAACCTTTATAAAAACATTTAGTTAATACTCATTAGAACCCCGAATGAAATACAATTTCGAATTAATGTTTTTGTAGCTCAATGAAGCATTTTATATCATGTGAAGGCAAATCAATGAAACAAAAACTATGTTAGTACTACACTGCTGGCCATCGTAAATGCAACACCCTGAAGGAAGCATGCAAATAATATGAAATTTACAACATGCATTAGCTGAGGTGAGATATGCAAATGATTAGAATTTCAGCGCAGACGCACATCAAGCGCGCCTGTGGCGCCACCTCAAAGCGCTATTTAAGGCTTGGAGATTTCGACGGTTTCAAGTACAGCAATTGTGTTTTTCTTGCTTTTTTTTCAAAAAAACGATAAATTATGCCTCGTAGGAAACAACGATCATCTTTTGATCAAGTATCCGAGTTTGACAGAGGAAGGATAGTGGCATACCGAGATTGTGGGTTATCTTTCAGGGAAATCGGTCGTCGTATTGGACGAAACCAAACAACTGTGATGCGGATATGTGATCGTTGGGTGCAGGAGGGTACGACGGACAGACGTGATCGACCGCATCGACCTCAGTGCACCACGTCACGTGATGACAGGCAGATTGTACGCATGGCAGTGACGGACCGCTCAGTCACATCACGAACCATATCACAGCAGATTCAGTCTGTAACGCATCATCCAGTGTCTGCGCGTACCATTCGACGTCGTTTACAGCAGAATGGTCTGTCCGCAAGACGTCCGTTGCTTTGTCTACCTCTGACGCGGAACCACAGACGTCTCCGCCGCCAATGGTGCGATGAAAGAAGGATGTGGACGACAGAATGGAATGAAATTCTCTTTACTGACGAGTCACGCTTCTGTATGCAACACCACGACGGTCGGATTCGAGTCTGGAGACACCGTGGAGAGAGGATGCTGAACAGCTGCATTATGCACCGTCACACTGGTCCTGCACCGGGTATTATGGTATGGGGCGGTATCGGATATCTCTCTCGCACTCCTCTAGTACGCATTGCCGGTACTTTAACCAGCCAGCGCTACATCTCCGAGGTGTTGGAGCCAGTTGTCCTTTCTTACCTTCAGGGCTTGCCAACAGCCATATTTCAGCAGGATAATGCACGGCCACACGTGGCACGCATTGTCCAAGGGTTCTTCGTCAATCACCAGATTGAATTGCTTCCCTGGCCGGCGCGCTCTCCGGATCTTTCGCCGATAGAAAACATGTGGTCCATGGTTGCTCAACGACTGACCCAGAGTTCATCCCCAGCTGTCACACCAGATCAACTTTGGCAACGTGTGGAAGCTGCTTGGTCTGCTGTACCCCAAGAACACATTCAAAGTCTCTTTGAATCAATGCCGAGGCGTGTGGCAGCTGTGATCTCCAACAACGGCGGCTACTCTGGGTACTGATTTTGGCAGGAACCACGCTTCATAGAATGCTGTAAATTTAATCATTTGTTACTTGGTCAACATGTTATCTACACAATAAATTTTGTTGTGATATCTCTTGTTTTTCTTGGTGTTGCAATTTGGGTGGCCAGCAGTGTATTTTTCAGTAAGGCAGCTTATTTTTCAAACCATCTTTTGTCAGAAAATAAATGAATCTCTTTATTCTAAAAAAAAGTAAAGGCCGCTGTCGCCGCCGCTGTCAAAAGCTTGTCAGCGTATCTCCTCCTAAACCGTGGGGATTTGAGTTTCGACTAAGGTGCCCGCAGATTCGAAAAATTCCGAGGAACCTGCTAAGCTGATTTAAATTTCGAAAATCGAATTATTTTAGAAGATACTAATAAAAAACTGAAAAAATAAACCGAATGGTTGCCAGATTTGGCATAAAATCATTCATTCCTTTGCAACAAAGCGTTTCGAAGTATCTAGAATCGCGTGAAATTTACAAACATGAGTTAGAATTACGCCCATTTTACGCCAAAATAAAAACTATATGAAATAAGTAACTCAAAATGTGTTACACAAAGTTGACAATTTTCAAATAGTAAGTTCGCTTAGACAACAGGAGTTTAGAATTAGCGATTATTCATTTTCCCAAAACAGAATAACTAATATCTTGAAAATGAAAAATAATTAAAATGCAGATTATTTTAAAGCCGGTTCTCGTCCAGCTGGATTATTTGCTACCAGTAGAAATATTTGGCGGCGTTAACTATGCCATTATAGCAGTTATAGTACACTTTGGATATTTGCTAGCGCGACGAGATGGTATAATTCGTGGTGTTAAGTACGCCAATCTGCAAACGATTATGTAAATGAAAATATGGATAACGGTTTTCCAGTAACCTTAAATGAAGAGTAATTATAGGTTGTGAGCATGTGTAAATCGCCAAATAATGAAAAGTCGCCATTGGTGGCAAGCTATCCTATCTGTTCCGTAGCTTTTATTAACTTTACATGTACGCAAGTCGCCAAATAATGAAAAATCGCCTTGGGTGGTAAATTCGCAAGATGTCCAATAGGTTTTACATTATTAAAAATACAGCTGAAACATATGTTCTGATTTTATTACGCTTTAGCTCCTAATTAATATAACTTTTGAATGGCAACATTAAATATCATTGTGTTTCTGAGGAGTGCAAATAATTTTTCCAGCGATTATAAGCGGAGTCCGCAATCCAGGTGGAGTATAGCTCAGGACCCGTACAACACGGATTCCCATAACAAAATATCTTCCGTGTTATGAGGGGTAGGGGGTCTACTGTAGTGTGAAGTTTAAATTTTTATGTACCAATGAAGATGCAAGAACCAAGCAATGTGTAGGTTAGCTCAGTAACATTCTATCTGATCCAATCTTCGGGTTTTGTCTGTTGAAATTATGTCTTTTTTACGAATAAGCCTGATTAGGGGCCGAATCCCTCATACGAAAAGCGAGCGTAGCGAGTCTGGGGCCTTGGCCCCTAGTTATATTAAAAAGAAAGAAGCTCAGCTTAAAATTACGTTACCGTTTGCTTTCACTGAAACAATGTAAAGGATTGTTATGTTAATTGTGAAAAAAGTAAGAATAAAGTGCGGTTTTCTAACACAGCCTCTTTAATGCCTTTCTTTTTGGATTATAAGGAGATTTTAACAGCATGGGATAGGCATACTGAATACTGAATATCATTTATGAATATTACATACTGAACATGCATAACAAATTAATATAAAACTAACTACCAAATTTAAAAATAAACCGAAACAGTAAATAAAAGATCTGATGTGGACAACACATGACTTCCTTACACGTTTATTAAATCAAAAATATTTTCGTCTCCCTTCATCTAAACTTATTTGGTTGAAAGAGGTAAAATACTGCAGTAATACTAAGGTATAGCAATTTCTAGCCCGATGTTTCCGATATCGCTAAGCTGGGCTCGATTTGAAATATTTGTTTTCGACACTTAATTTGGCGATATTGCGCCAAAAGCCGACAAGCTTTACATAGTTTGCGAGATATTGGGGATAGCCAAAGCAGGAATTGACCACAGACTTTCAATGAATTGAATGTATCCATACACCTTAATGTATTTAAAGTGATTTAGGTGACCCTGTAAATAAATTACTCAGTCGATTGCAATCAAAAAAGAGATGCACAGTTAGATGTTGCAATAGTTCTAAATACAAAATTTCAACATTCCACGGTTAAAAATTTTACAGTTATGCGAAATACGAAATTATTTTTGGCGTCAAATTTGGCGACATTTCGGCAAAACTCGCCAAGGTCGATTGCAAATGACAAGATTTTGGGCATGAACCAAACAATGACTGACTGTAGACGTAATATATTGAAGAGGTCCGTACACATTAATGTATTGAAATTCCTTTGGGTGGTCCTGTAAATAAACTCTCCAGTAGATTGGAACCAACAATCGAGATGCACAACTAGATGTTACAAAAATCTCACATATGAAAGTTCAACATTTTACGACTAATAATTTTTGAGAGATGAGAGTTAAATACACACGTACACCAAAAGTAGCCAACTTGGCGACTTTTGGCGTAATTTTTGAGGGAGGCACCTGACCGTGGTTGGACCGTTACCTAACTATATGGTAGTACGGTATTGTGCTTGAAATGGATGAATGTCCCTAAAACTGCCATTGACCGTAATGTGTTGGAAATATTTTGAGTGTTCTTGTAGCAGAACTATAAATGATAAAAATATTATTTTCGATGGAGAAATTCATTTTGTTACCCTTAACAACATTTATCACTTCTGAGTCGTTTGAAATAGCCTAATACCTCTAAAATATGCTTTAATGAATTTCTGCCCATAGAGCGTATAGTTTATTTAAAATCTTTTGGGCGGCTCTGTAGATAAACTATCCAGTCGATTATGACTAAAAGGGGAGGTGCACAAATAGATGTTACAACAATCCTAAATGTAAAGTTTCAACATTCTACGACCAATAGTTTTTTAAATATGCGAGTTACATACGTAAGTACGTACAGGCGGCATGGAAAACTGGTAAAAATAGACTCGCGGTCCGTCAAAATGGGTTGTACATGCAGTTATATGAGCGTGCATGCTAGCTTACGATGAGATTCATCGAAAAAATTCTTAAAACTAAATTTAGATGTAGTCAAAATCGTTTTTTTTTTTTTTTTTTTTTTTTTTTTTTTTTGTTGAAATTTGGCCCTCGAAAATTTTCGCGATCACATTACTTCCTTATACTCCGTAAAAGGAAGTAATAAAAAATAAATAAATACTTCCACACATTAAAACATCTAAAGTATAGTATTCATCTCCAACAATGGTTCTCAATGTATTGCTGTTATTAACAGTCTCCCAAATTTCAAGGAAATGAGCACACACACACACACATCAATACATAAAAAGTACTTATTTTTCTAAATCAATCAATTTATATGAATGTAAGAACCTTCAGTTAAAGTTTACATTTAATTATTATCAAAAAAGCAAATTATTCATCTCTGGTCTGGCTCCAAACGATGAAAAAAGCAGAAATTTTCACAAAAGACTTCATTTTTATTATTTTGCTAACAAAAACTGAAACTTTCGGAGGGGTTCCAGACCGCATGGACCCCTCCCTGGATACGTCCTTGGCCAGAGGGTGGCTGATGGGGCTGCAGCTACCCTCGAAATAAGTGAACATAAGAAATGGAGAAATTATATATTCGTGGATAAAATTGAAAGTCCAGCTGGAAAATTTTGAGGTTCAACTACGAACTTAAGCCAAAATCCCTGCCCCTCCCTCCCCTTTAAGAATGTTTTTTCAAACTGCAAAGATAAAAAACACCATTTATGATTTTTTAAAATTCAATTTTATTTACGAACACTTGAAAGGGGTCCATTGAATCCTGAAAAAGTCATCGAATTTTCATAAGTTTAATAAAATTTTTAAGTTCTCCGCCACTCCTAAAACAAATTCCTGGCTACGCTATTAGAAGAGAAAGTCTATAGAGCTTCATCCCCTCTTCATATCGTGTCATCAATTATGACATATTAGGGCCTGGGTCAAAAAGTGGGAGGCCCCTTACATTTTGTTTCTTTACCGACTCTGGTGTTTCTGTATTTTCCACAGTGTTCCAGTACAAATCTATGTAATGATTAAATGAAATTAAAATGAAATATTCTAGATAAATTTTAACGTTTATGAACATTTTCTATGCAATATGTGAAATAACTTTTATTAAAAATGAAGTCTTACAAAATACAACTCAAATCCTGACTTTTTCATAACATTACAGAAATCAAAATTAATTGAATGTCAACAATTATTTGAATTGCCTAAGACTGAACAAGTGTAAAGTAAGGTTTATTTAAGGGGGATAGATGAAGTGAATATTATTAAGTAAAAATTGTTCTAAAATGTATTGTAGGTAAAAATAGTACTTACCTTTCAAGAGTTATTTTTTTTATATCAACAGGGAAATAGGAAATATTGAACATCAAATATTTGTGATCACCCGGTTGAGTAGCATGGATTATTCCAATATGTGTGTGAAAAAATATCCTTAATTTTTACTTCCATTTCTGATGATTTCTGGTCACTGATTTCCTGAAATGAAGTACTAGTACTTCTTACAATTTCTATAAATTTTTCTTTGCTAATGTATTTTATAAAGCACAATAGATAGGGATTCACCCCAAGCATTTTTAAACATTCATTTCAGTTTTGTTACGTTTTGACTAATCAAACAAAGCCTGATATATTTAAACTATGGACTTATTCTGAAAGTAAATAGATAAGAGTTTACAGAGATTCATTTTAGTAATTGAATGGAACTCTGGGGTCGGAAGGGAACCTTTTAATGGTATCATTATCTGATTATTAAAATGGATCTTTGTGCCCCTTTTAACCTGTTGATCTTCAGAATAAGTTGGTAGTTTAAGTACTGCAAGTTTTGCAAGTTTCAGTCGATATTTTACAGGAATCAAAGAAAGAATTTCAAAATGCGTGGGATGATAATTCTTGTACCATTGACCTATGTAATGTCTATTACTCTGCTGTTTTGAATCATACTGCACATGAAATAGTGATCCATAATAGCCTGGAAATGGATATCTACAATACTGGTTGTGTATTTGGAATATATACCCGATTTTGTCGATACATTTAAAATAGATTTAATTTGAATTCGATAAAGTTCTATAATTTTGACAATATAATAAGCAAATATCAACCTGCTACTTTTTACCAATATTAGCTGCTTTCCCAATGTCATCATAATATTCAGTAAATAATAACTAAAAGAATTAAAAATAGAATAAAATTATCTAAAAGTAATTATTTATCGATACTGGGAATATAATGGATATATTTTCAATATATATCCAATATTGTGGATACATTTTACACACATTTGGGCTAAATATTAACTCTCTGCATTGAAACAATATTGATTTTTGATTTCAATTATAACTCAATATTGATTTTTTCACAATATTGAGTTAATACAAAGTTTATTCGATGTGGGACTACTTCAGAAATATTTCCATGCCCAGTATTGTGGATACATTTCGTATGTTTGTTTATATTCAATAGAAAAAAGATTATTTTGAGAATATATTCGGACTAAATACTAATTTTTACCAATATTGGAAAAGGCTTTTATTTTCAATGCAGTCACATAGTATGTAAATTTTAATATTTGAAAGTAATTATTTAATAATATTGGAACTATTTCTAACATACACCAATATTGTTGAAACATTTCAAATATTTTAAAATTAGTATTAAAATTGGTAAAATTTGGGCTAGATATTGGCTAAATATTGAATTTCTAATATTGATTTTTATATTTAATGAATTCATAGCATTGGGTAAATGTTGGTACGATATCATTTGGTACAGTATCATTTAATATAAGACAAATATTTAAAAAATATTAATCCGTATACTGTTATCAAATATATTCTTAAAAGAAATTTTTTAATTCCCCTAAAATAATTAAAGTAAATACGGGTGGTGTTACTTCTTTTGGCCTTAAGTAATTTTAGAGTTAAACTATTAATTTAGGTAGGTTACATAAGTTAATTTTTTTTTTTAAATCGTAAATGGTAGTACAAATCCGCAATAATCCAAAAATCCTACCTGTCGGACAATCCTTCAACCAACAACTCCTAAAATAAAATAAAAATTTCCTATTTTAAGGTTCCTGAAACAAAATACATTTACCGGCTCAATAAACGAGATAGATTTTAAAACATTTTCTTTAATTATTATTACTTAACTTCCAAACATACAATATCTTATACAATTTACTCGTACTATTTGTTATTTTCCTTTTCTTTACAGCTTTATAAATTATAACTGTGACATCATTTTTTTAAAATATTCAATAATATTAACATTAAATATAGATATCGTGGTGAGATCGGGGAGATATAGTGCGGCCCAAAATTAAATATAAATCAATACAAGGTTCTTTTACCTTCTTTGATGATGCACTGGTCGGGCATTTTTTATGCTTGATGGCACGTTGACGTCTAGGCTGGGCGACACACATCAATATTTTACCAGTCGATGCTTTCCGCACCGATTCATCTCTATAGGCAGTCGTTAGCTATGGATGACACGGAGATCCCTCCAAGGACCCCGGCCGCAAATATTTAACTTTCAGCAAAAGTTGCGATGCACTTTTTACATCCATTTTTTAGCACAAGTCCGTCCTCTCTGGACTACTCTCGACACTCTCTCAACAATAATCTTTCTGAGTCCGTCCTCTCTGGACTTCCCTCACTCTCTTCTGACCACCTCTCAGACTCTCCTGGGCATCCTCTCCGTTTCTTCTTTTCTTTTTCCGCCAAACCAATCCGGGAGTCATTTTTTTCACGCCCCCTTTACGTGCATAATGTTTTGTTTCTCCATTTCTGTGATTGGTTCTCTTTCCTTATTTTATACCGCCTCCTTACCTACGCCTTCCTGCGTAATATTGGCCATCAGTATCTGCCCACTATAAACGTCTTTAATTTATTATGGGGCTTCCTTGGCTGTCCTTCTGGCACCGCTCTGTCTGAGTATTATTTATTTATTTGCCAGGAGAAGACAGCTCACGTCACTGAATGTGTCGCCTAGAGCTACATATACGTCCTTCCCGGAATTTCCCGCCACAATTTGGAACCTCATCAGAAGGTGGGGGGGACTTCTGAATATTGGCACCCCTCGGAAACTGCTAGCGACCGCCGAGAGGACTTTCGGAACCACCGATTTAACGTGTACGTACACCGCATATACACGATGGTCTTTAGTGGTACGCCGGTATCGAACCCACAACCTTCCGGTTACGAGTCCAACGCCTTAACCACTGGGCTACCACGGCCCTCTGTCTGAGTATTGTAAATCTTCGTGTGCGGGCTCCCTTTTGCACTACAATAATGATAGCCAGAAGCAAGGCACATTTAAGGAATAAATCCAGGGCCGTGCCCAGAAAAAAAATTCCGGAGGGTCCAAATGATTTAAAAGGCAGAATGTTTCACAGAAAGACGTCATTATTATTATTTAATTAACAAAAATCGATTTATTTTGTGGGGGCGGGAGTGGGGGTCCGGACCCCATGGATAAAGCCTTGAATAAATCACCCTATAAAAAGTGCTAGTCACTCTTAAAAATGGTCATAGCTCACTTTTGATTAGAGTGCTTCACTCTAATCCGTTACTTTACACATAAGGATTTTTACAGAAAGTAATTATTTTTAACTCGCGGTAAATTGCTAGTATCGTTTAAACAATATTAAAATATGGATTAAGAAAAGAAATTACGATATTGTCAATGAAAAAACTTTAACAAAAATTCCATTTCTTTAAAAATCCCTTCTTATCTATTATGAGATTATTTGTACTATTATTATATCTACAAGACGATGGCTTGACTGACTCGTCAGTGCCCATCCAAAATTATTTGCGACACACTTATAAACTTCAAGAGCTTATTCTTTCTGTGCAGATTTTTCAAAATTCGTCAGGGGAGGAGGGAAGAGTATGATCAAAACATTGTTTTCCACATTTTCTTTAAATCTCAAAGAAAAAAAATTGTCCACTAGCTTTCATTTTACTTGAAATGCAACAAACATAATACCTAAAGATTAATTTAAGAATCTTTCAAAATTGTCTCCAAGGAGGGGAAGGAGTTAAAGCCATTTTTTTGTTGTTCTCATTTTTCCTTCATACATCAAATGAAAAAAAAATGTCCTATATATTAAAGAGTTTTTTAAAAATGGTCAAAGAAACCTCAGTCTAGTGTTTCTTGGTAATAAATATGGTAATTAGAATTGTGGAAATATAAATAAGCCTAGTCTAGCAGAATGTACTTTTAAAATAGCATAAAGAATAATGTAGTTTTGATTCTTAAAATAATATTTTTTTTGTAGAGTAGGTTAGTGTAATTAGGACCAATGGAGTTTTAAAAAATCTATAAATGATAAAGTTTTCCCAAAACATTTGGAAACAAGCATATAATGAATTTTTAATGATATTCGTATCTTTCATGAATAACTTCATGAATAAAGTTCTTTTAAACCCAACTGAAAGCTAACAGAATGTATGAAAATCTTCAAAAAACGGATTTGACGGCTTTTTGTTCAGAGTTATTCGGCGCAAAGGGAAAATTTTTCAGCCAATCTGATTCATATTAAAAAGTTCGTTTAATATACTTAAGAGCCTTTGACATGTTTTTACTTTTTAAACATATTTAAATATTTTTAAATTCAATTCATGGTCATAATTTTCCCCATTTTCTTTTAAAGTGGAGGTATTTTTGACTTGACGATGTTAAAATAGAACAAAATTTCTCAAGAAAGGTACGTAAAGAAATTGGGGGGGGGGATGTATACCTTCTCTGCATGACGATATTCAAAATGTTCTGAAACTGATTTTTAGGTTTGTGAGTGCAGTATTTTACAGTAAGAATTTGATGGATATCCCTTTTTTTTCCTTTCCCATAAAGAGAAATACACGAAAAGAAAAGATTTGGCCTCCCCTCCATAGGTTAATAACTTTGGAAAATGCTGCTTAATATAGCACCTATGTTGATAAACTTGCATACATGCCGAATTTCATATTATTAGCTTCAGAAGGTCTGGCTAGGCGAAGGACTAATATGCTAAAAAATGACTTTACCTTCCGGTTACCTGAATAATATAAAATACTTTTTTAATTGTCACATTTAACCTAAAAAATAAATACTAATAAAATGGAATTTTCGGTATTGATTATTTAAAAAAATTTTCAAATGATTAAAACTTATTTTTATGTCCTGCGAATAGAGCCAGAAGTACATTACAAGACATTAAAAGTGTACCAGGTAAGAAGTTGTAATAAAAATAAATGACACACATAAATTGAGAAAAAAAAATGATTCAGACCATAAACATTTTTTTTGAAAAATAGTTACATTCTCATAAATAATAGGACTGTTTTCCATTACATCACGGCCAATTCTAAATGAACAGACGTCATATGAAAATCTTATTTCAAAGTTTTTATTGGATTATCCATATTGTTACGGTGGGACCTATTAAAACATGAAATAAATGGGTGAAATAATTTAAACCTTAGTTTGGCCGTGAAATAAGGTATGAAATAATTGGATTCATTGTTATAAAGACCCATCGGTAATTTATTTTAACTCATAAAAGGTATTTAAACTGTTCTACATAAGTGTAAAATAAAATTTTACATTGCGTTGTGTTTTCTGAGGAAAGAAATAAATGGATTTAAAATATTAACTATAACAAACATTTATTAAATATAAAAATCTTATTTACATTTACAAAAAAAATATTTAAACTGATCTCGAAACTGGCTTAATTTAGAACAATTAAATTATTATTGTTTACTAAAACACATTCTAACTACTTTAGCAATCATAAACAATATTACTAATTATTAAAAATAAGTCACTCAATATGGAAAGGATGGCAATTGGAATTTACCTGTAATCCGGTGCAGAGCAGTGATGATCATTTTTAGTTTTATTTTCTAAACACACTTATTTATATAAATATCCACTAATGATGATCACATATGTAAAATTCTGAAAATTCTTAAGAAACTCTGAGAAATCTAAAAAAATCTCTGAAAATCTAATAAAATCTAATAAAATCTGCCTTCTCTGGCTGTGCAGTCCAGTTTTGCTCAAATCTTCGTCCCCCATTTTTCCCCTAAACTCGTAAATAATTAGTTTAGCCACTCTGTGGCTCCTAATTCTCCTAAACCGACCAGTTACTAACTCTTTTGCCCGAAATTTACCTCTCTCTAACTTGCCATTGGTCTTTTTTCAATTCTCACACTTTCTCATTGGATTTCTACAGCCTTATCGTCAACACCTCCATGTTTTTCTGAAATTTTATTTTCAATTTTTCTCCCCTTGATGTTTATTATATTTTTTCCTTTTCTGAAGCTTTGCCTACGAATTCTCACCGACCAACATCAAAAAGCTTCCCGCAAATTGACCGCTACGCCCTGACCACTATGGTCATAGGCATTCAATGGTTCCCTCTTCTGTCGCGGTTGCTCTCTTTGTAAAACTGCAAGGCGTCCCGCGATACACAAAAATGATTTCTAGCTAGCGAACATTCATTTTTCCCACTCTTTTCAAAGAACGCCAAAAGATGAAATTTATATTTTCGACTTTCACTAAGATTTCTTTTAACTCTTCCGAGCGCAACGCTTAAAATTATTAATAAATTTCCTGTCCTGACATTTAGCTGAAGTACACTTTTCTATGATATCAATGACTTTTGCACGTGCATGAATTCCATTCCTTCCAACATTATCCCTTATTCTGTTCAATTCCGTATATTTTTGAGACTTGCTTTTATTAAACTCCTGACGCAACTTTTGTGCTAAATTCTTTTGAGAATACCGCATGTTTTTAGTCGACCTTCAGGTGGTCACTAATGAACGGTTTTTAACACCTGCAGTTTTTTTTCTGGAATCGCACTTTCTTAATAAAGGCTTTCTTTCTGCATTGGGGCTGTACACAAATTTCTGCACATTACTTACAGGCTCAACCTAACAATCCTACCAAAAATCCCGTAAAAGAAAATAAAGAGAGAAAAAAAGAAAAATTACTGAAGTCCCACTAAATCCAATTGCCATTTGAGCGCTAGCCATTGAATAGCTAATTACCTTTAGCTAATACAAGAAACACAAATATAGAAAAGATATGTGATACTGCACAATACACAAATAATAATAATAATAATAATAATAATAATAAGGGAAAAAATTAAAATAAACACTTTATATATAATAATGAACTCACAATAAATAGACAAAGTAAAATTATCCGATAGGTATGTTGCAAAAACACACTATTAGTGCGTACCAACGAAGAAAAATAATAATAGTAATGATAATGATAAACTGAAAACTTACAATAAATGATTAAAAAAAAATTCCAGAAAGGAGAGAAAAGCGAAAAGAAAAAAAATAGATTGAACCATAACGATCGATTTTGACTACATGATAACGGATATTTTTACTTCGTACGTACAATAAACAAAGTTAAATGAAATTACAGTGTTATCTGGATCTACAACAACACGTGATTGCTGATGAGATGAGTGTAATTAGCAGACAAGCAATAAATAGTGATGACCCTATTAATTTTAAATAATATATAGGAGATGCTAAAGTAGGCATCTTAAGCCAATCAGGCCATGAATATGGAGTAGTAGACGTAGCAGATTTTGTGTAATTTAAATTTAAATTTAGCAAGTGTACCGAAGGCTCATCCAAACAAAATTGAACAGGTTTACATTGTATTAACGTTTTGGACTTTAAGCACAGTTTTTCATCATAACATTGCTTATCTGCTAAAAATTTAATCAACAAGTCAGTCGAATCTAAATTTAAATGAACAGCTTTGGTATACACAGTTAATTGCTGGAAATAAATGTCCACTATTCCGGTTCACACGTGGATTTTGCTATAATGTTCATTCGTGCCAAAAGTCCACAACGGTAACAGCCTGTAATTTGAATCGGCCCATCACTAAAGGATGGACAGACTGTGATCGTCTGCAGCTTGATTTTGTAATTTGTGAAATGCAGTTGCAGTCTAACTGATGCAGAAAAAAGCATTGTAGATGTTAATTGTCCGTTCTTTATGTGAAACAAATGTAAGTTCCGTTCTAGAGGTAACGCTCTGTCTTTTGAAGCTCGGAGATTCTCTAGAGCATCAGGAGAATTAATACATCTAAGGGTGTCTTCAAAAAAATCACAGGTGGAAAGATTGGAGTCAAAGATGAAGTCTGTGGAAATGGAGGAGTTCGATTGTGTCGCCCCAATCTCTCCCGCTTTTGGGAAGTTTCGTGCACTTGCAGGGGAAAGATAGGCCTCAGAGGATTTTCCTACCCTTTGAGTCAGCGAGTCGGTGATATGCAATTGGGGCTGATCATAAGCCCCTAGAATGGAGATCTTTATACCTGTGTCCGTATACGTGTGATCTGTCACTGAAAGTCTCGTTAAGGTATTATTCTCGGTGTGAGTCACAGAGATATGATACCTACAAGTGTGTCTTGTAATTCTGGAAACTTCGTAGCTATGAAGCAAATCGGGGATTTACCATGTTCGATGAAAGTTGCATGCTGGTCTGGTTAAAATGGCACATCCTACTCCGAGTCCACCCTCTGTACACGTGGAAACTCCCGGATATTCCCGGTTTTCGGGAGTCTCGGCTTCAAACCATAGGCCATCTTTCCCTATGGATTTCGGAACCCAGTGAATTCCACGTCCACAAAATTCATTGAAAATGTAGCTAATCTGAGATAAGTGCCGTGCTTTGACAGGGAAAGTGAAATATTCTCGTTCTGTGTGAAAATCGCAAGTTACCTCCTCTAATTTCAATTTCAGTGAGAAGAGGTGATTATTATCCTTATCTGTGAACCATAGGCAGGATTCTGATGAAATAGACGGTAAGGATATTTCCGCGGTAGTGTAAACTTCACATGATCGTGTGTTGTCCTGCAAAGTCTCACATGCACGTAATTCAGATTGTACGATTGCTTGGGTATTACACTCCGCTAACGTAAGTGGCACTAAACAAAGAAGAGTAATTAATACTATCTGTGGCGTAATTCGCGAACATTTCAATTTGTTTTGACGAACTTCACCTGCAGCTGCAATTTTGGTGCCTAGAGCACCACTACTGTGATGACGCAAGGAGCTCACAGACAGTGAACATTCTGTTTTTTTTTTCTCTCTCCTTTTTAGTTTAGCTTTGAGATTGCATGGAAAGTGGCAGGCTCCGTTGTATCGGAGACCTGAAGTTATTAATGATTCTAAACTGATTTCTTGTACATAATGTATATACTAATTTTGTAAGATAATGTAATCCAGTAATTAAATTTTAATAGTTAAAAGTTTGGTTATTGCTTCAAGCAGTCTTACAGATTATACAATACATCTTTTCGTCGGATATCTAGGACCGGCCCCACCTTCGCAGGCACCCCTCAGAAAGGTAAGCAGTCTTACCTTATTTTATTTGTTTCCTAAATTTTTTGGTTTTGGTAGGAAAAGTAAAAACTGGCGCCCGAACAGGGACTGCCAAGAAGGTAGGGAATAATTTTCATGTTGATTCAGAGTAAATAATAAAGAATTGTAAATAAATATTCGATTGAATTGACGTAGTTGTTTGAAAATTTAATTAAGAAATAGTAAAATGGCCGACGCAGAGCTAAATAAACTAAAGAAAAAGCGCGGAATTGTGCGTTCGTCAGTAACAAAAGTTATTACGAAATTAGAAACGGAACTAGCGAAATCGGAAGTTGATGTTGCTGAGTAGGAGTTACTGATGGAGCATTTGAATGAAAAAACAGAAAAATTAAAGATCGTTGACTCGGAAATAGAAAATTTGTTAGCAATAACTGACTTAGAGGAAGATTTAAATAGCGTAGAGGAATACACGGAAAAAATAACGACGTGTAGATTTTTAGCCAAAAGAAAAATTAAAGAATTTAAAAATGACAAACAAAAGTTGGAACATACCTCGATTGATCGTGAGTCAGAAGTTAAATCAGCAACAATTAGTGTTAAATTACCTAAATTAATAATTCCGAAATTTTATGGGGATTTAAATGAGTGGCTTGCATTCTGGAATTCATTTTGTTCTTCGATTCACGAAAATCCGTCTCTAAATGGAGTAGATAAATTTAATTATCTTAAGTCATTTTTGGGGGGTACAGCTTTAAATACGATAGACGGATTGGAGTTAACGGAAAAAAATTATGCGTCGGCAGTTGAACTTTTGAAGGGTTGTTTTGGAGACAATAGTATGTTAATCAATGCACATATTGAACAACTGTTAAAAGTGACTCCTTTAAGGAGTTCAGCTGACGTTAAGCAATTTAGAAAATTATTCGATTATATTCAAAAAAATTTGCGTGCTTTACAGAGTCTCGGTGTTACGTCTGATAATTATAGCGCTATTTTAACACCACTGTTATTAAAATCTCTCCCTTCTGATTTAGTGTTGGAATATAATAAAATTGCAACCGCAAATTTTAATTTGGAAAACTTATTGGATTTTCTTTCCAAACAGTTAACAGCTAGAGAAAAATCATTTACAAATACGTCTACGCATTCTCGTAACTCAGAAGGCAGTAAGCAAATTTTGGTTGACCGGCCGAGTCGTAAATTTAATCAGCCCACTTCAGCAGAATTAATTTCGACAGAAATAAATAAAAAACAAACTCCGAACTGCATTTTCTGCAATAAGTCTCATTTTTCGTCGGAATGTTTACATGCGAATTCAATGTCGATTCAAGAGAGGGAGAACAAATGTAAGCAGTTAGGTTACTGTTTCAGGTGCGTGAGGGGTTCACATAGAAAATCAGAATGTAGGTCACGCGTTTTTTTGCAAATTGTGTAACAGTACTAATCACTTATCAGTAATGTGTTTTAAAGATAATGAGAATTCGAAACCGGACTCTAAACAAACTTGTGATAAGCGTACTAGCTTAAATGAACCTGAGAATAATTTGTGGAATACAATTAATGAAAGGGTATATTTACAAACTGTCATTGTGAAAACACGTAGGGATAAGAGAGATTATTTCTTGAGAACGATTATAGATACAGCATCATCACGGACATTTTTAAGCAAATTTGCCGCTAATAAGTTGAATTTGCAATGTATTGGATCGGAATCCGTATTGCACGGTCTGTTCGGAGGTGAGGAAAAAAGATTGAATCATAAGAGATATTCTATTGATATTCGAGATATTTATAATAAGTTTAATTGTACCTTAAATGTAATGGATCAACAAAAAATTTGTGCGACTGTTCCGAAATTAGAAAATAACCAGATAATTGAGGAGTTGAAAAATAACAAAATTTATCTCAGTGACTTAAGCATAAAAGGAAACCTTTGTTTGTATGAAGAAGATCCTAAAGAAATACATCTTCTTATAGGTGCAAATTATGCGGGAAAGTTTTATACAGGGGAAATAAAAACTCTATCTAATGGGTTGATTGCTATGAATACACGTTTCGGATGGACTCTTTTAGGCGCTGATGCAGGGGAGGAGTGGTCAGGTCATGGTGAAACTCTACTTTCTTTGCATGTCAATAGCGCCAAAATAAGCGATATATGGTCCCTTGATTCACTAGGAATCACAGATCCCGCGCTGTCTCAGACTAAAAAAGAAAATGAAGAATCTGCTTTACGATATTTTAATGAAACGATTACGAGAGATAGTGAGGGTCGTTATGAGGTCGCCCTTCCATGGGTAGAAAACCATCCGGAACTCCCTGATAATTTATACTTATCTAGAAAACGGTTAAAAAATTGTGTTAATACCTTAAAAAATAATTACCTGAATCAATATGAAAATGTGTTTAACGAATGGATAATAGAAGGGGTAATTGAAGTAGTTAGTGATAACAATAACAAAATTCTAGAGGGGTGCCACTACCTGCCACATCGGGCTGTTATTAAAGAACATTCTACTACTCCTGTGCGGCCCGTATTTGACGCCTCCGCGAAAGAAAGGAATGCGGTTTCTTTAAACGATTGCATTCAAAAGGGTCCTAATTATCTTGAGCTAATTCCTAAGCTCTTAAATAACTTCCGTATAGGGCTTTATGGAGTCACAGCGGATATTAGGCGAGCATTCTTACAGATTTCTGTACGTCCGCAGGATCGTGATTACCTCAGATTTTTGTGGTGGGAGGGAGGCAACCCAGAGAATTTAAAAATATACAGACACAAGCGTGTCGTTTTTGGCGTAAGTGCCAGTCCCTTTCTTCTTGCAGCCACCATAAATTATCATTTAGAGGGAGTGGAAGAACATCATCGGGCCACTGCTGTAAAATTGAAAGAGTCAATGTATGTTGACAACTGCGTGGCCAGTGTTAATTCGCTGGAAGAGTTAGAAACTTTCATAGATCAATCAAAGGATATTATGCAGGCGGCAAAATTTGACTTACGGGATTGGCGTTACAACGAATTGCCAAATCGGGACTCGAACTCGGAATCTGACTTACATTGTAGTGATAAAGAAGAAATAGTTTCGGTGTTAGGGATAAAGTGGAACCGGCGTAAAGATACTTTAATGTTAGATGTGAATGGAGAACCAAGATTGTCGCCAAATAAGAGACAAGTTCTTTCAATGCTGCATCAGATATTTGACCCCATCGGGTTTGCTAGCCCTGTTACGATCATCCCAAAACAAATTTTGCAAGAATGCTGGAAAAGAAAAATTAATTGGGATGAAATTCTACCCCCAGACTTAGCTAAAAAATTCATTCGATGGGCGGCTCAAATAAAATGTTTAGCTGAGATAGAAATTCCCCGTAAGATTCCAGCTTTAGATCAAAACATCACATTGCACGTTTTTTGCGATGCAAGCTCAATAGTTTATGCTACGTGCATTTTTTTAAGACGTAAAATGGGAATAAGGTTGAATGCCAACTTTTACAATCCAGAGCGAAAATTGCCCCAGTGAAATCTTTAACGATCCCCCGGTTAGAAGTCTTATCCTGCGTCATAGGCGCCAGGTTGGCTAAAACGGTAAAGGAGGATTTGAACATGGAGGGCACAACGACCTTTTATTGGTGTGATTCCATGAATGCTCTATATTGGATCAAGAAGCAGGAAAATTGGGCGACTTTTATTTTGAACCGTGTTAATGAGATTAGAAGGATTAGTGATCCAGAAGATTGGCGTCATATACCTGGCAGGTTCAACTCTGCCGATTTCCCGTCACGTGGCTGTCACCCAAGAGAACTAGAAAAATCAAATTGGTGGTTGGGTCCAAAGTGGTTATATCAACCACCCGAAGCATGGCCCACCTTGTCAGATGGTGATTTTGACACAAACATTGTAAATTCTGAAAGAAGAAAATCAGTGATGTCATCCAGTAACACGAATGTTGAATATACCGATTTATTTGAAAATATTTCAGACTTCTCTAAAATTGTAAAAACAGTTAGTTGGATTTACAGATTCTTCAAAAACGCTCGAGTTGACCCACCTCAGAGAACGAGCGGGCCCATCAGCTTGGAAGAAGTAAACCAAGCTGAAATAATTGTGTATAAAGTAATTCAAAAACAGTCCTTTCCTAACAGTAATAGTAAAAACCTCCGCAAACTTCAGCCAATCACTGATGCTAAGGGCATCATCCGAGTGAAGTCCAGAATTTTACAGCGTGATGACGACGAAAATTTCAGATTTCCAATAGTGCTTCCTGCTGATCACTCAATTGTGTTAAAACTAATTAAAAAGGAACATGAAAATATGGGTCATGCGGGTACCCAATTTGTGATGAACAAATTACGAGAAAAATTCTGGCTCTTAAAAAGTAGAAGAACAATTAGAAAAATTGTACGTAGTTGCGTGCATTGCCGAAAATTCGACTTGCCCGTCGGAGAGGTCCCACAGTCGGCTTTACCAGAAGACCGGGTAAGAGATGCTAAAATTTTTGAAATCACAGGGGTAGACCTAACAGGACCTTTGTACATTAAAGGTAAAAAGAAGGTTTGGATAACACTTTTTACATGTGCCATTTATAGAGCGGTTCACCTCGAACTTGTCTCCAGCCTGTCTACCGAGACATTCCTGCGAGCTTTCAGACGATTTGTATCACGTCGAGGTCGACCTGCAGTTGTATATTCTGACAATGGAACTAATTATGTGGGAACAGACAACCTGTTCAAAAATATCGATTGGGACAAAATAGCGTCAGTAGCTGTGGAGCGAAAAATAGACTGGAAATTCATTCCACCTTCTTCACCTTGGTGGGGAGGTTGGTGAGAGAGGTTAATCGGTGTAATGAAAATAATTTTAAGAAAAATACTTGGTAGATCTTCTCTAGATTACGAAACACTTCTTACTGTATTGTGTGATGTAGAATCGACGATAAACGGTAGACCACTTACTTACCTGTCCGAAGACGTGAGTGACCTCATCGCACTGACACCGGCGATGTTCCTACACGAGTTACCCATGTCAGGTGTGCCAGACATCGATCATGTAGATAATGCTTCGATCAAACGAGCATTTATTTACCAGAATAAGTTACGCGATGATTTGCGCAAACGTTTCAGAATTGAATACCTCGGCCAGCTAAAGCAGAATTCGAAATACATTAAAGATCCTACTTCTTTGAAAGTGGGGCACATGGTATTAGTGTCCACTAATAAAAAAAGAGTGAACTGGCCCTTAGCCAGAGTTTCTGAAATTATTCCATCTGCGGAAGGTCATGTCCGTCTAGTAAAAGTGAAAACTAGTGATGGTGAACTAATTCGTACTGTGCAACAGTTGATACCACTGGAAGCAAACTTTTGTTATCACAGTGATTTTGTCCGAAGGTTGAGGTCTTCCAATGCTTCACGACCTCAAGGTGGGAGTGTGGCGTAATTCGCGAACATTTCAATTTGTTTTGACTAACTTCACCTGCAGCTGCAATTTTGGCGCCTAGAGCACCACTACTGTGATGACGCAAGGAGCTCACAGACAGTGAACATTCTGTTTTTTTTTTCTCTCTCCTTTTTAGTTTAGCTTTGAGATTGCATGGAAAGTGGCAGGCTCCGTTGTATCGGAGACCTGAAGTTATTAATGATTCTAAACTGATTTCTTGTACATAATGTATATACTAATTTTGTAAGATAATGTAATCCAGTAATTAAATTTTAATAGTTAAAAGTTTGGTTATTGCTTCAAGCAGTCTTACAGATTATACAATACGTCTTTTCGTCGGATATCTAGGACCGGCCCCACCTTCTCAGGCACCCCTCAGAAAGGTAAGCAGTCTTACCTTATTTTATTTGTTTCCTAAATTTTTTGGTTTTGGTAGGAAAAGTAAAACTATCTGATTATGAAGAAGAGGAGCACCTCGAGCTGCTTGTCTTTCAAGGAATTCATATGTTCTTTGGGTAGTATCTTTGCCAACATTGCCTATAAAAGCGCCTAAGAGTAGTGAACAACGTGCAAGAAGTTTCAGTGCTCTGCCGCAGAAATTGGCGACAAATGCTAAAGTTGTGAAAATGAAGATCACCGATTTTAATATTTGTTTAACAAATAAGAGAATAAACATAGCTATAAAAAGAGCTGCTGAATAAATAATGTATCGTAAAAATAAAGGCAGGCATTGAACATGTCGAAAGACCTCTGTGCAAAAAAAAACAAAATCGTAGCTGACAAATAGATTTTCCTGCCACATGAATACTGCCTGTAATGGTATGTCCATTGGTGTGAATGTAAATAATGTGTATTATCGATTTGTACGACAACATTTCAAAGGGTAATATTATCAGGTTGTCGTCTGAGACTTGAATTATTTGTTCAAAGTCTTCGTTTCGCAAAATAACATGTCCGCGTCCCGGCAAATGAAGTATTGGGTCCGTAAAATTCATCGTCAAATCGGAGTTCTGAAACACAGCTGCTTCTCCTTCCAACAACCTGCGACGGAGTTTAGAACGTTCCTGAAAGTTTTTGTCCAGCAGGCATACTTTCAATGTCAGTATCTGGGGATTGTAAATAAGCTTGTCAGTAGTAATTGCTACTAATTGCGTGGATAGATGCGTGAACTGGCACCGACAAGGAGCATTTGCTGTACAATTTCGCACTGCAAAAAAATCGTCCGGTCCGTCGACTTCGTTATGCTCACAACTTGCCCCTTCTACCGAAGTGCATTTGTAAGTTATAGAGGTGAGCGAAGTGATGTTGTTACACTTTAGGAGAAACTGAGATGGCTCCACAAGATCGCCACTTGGCGAAATTATAAACGACTGTTGCCCCGTAATGCAGCTATGGCAGGATCTAAATGCACATGCATTGTCCGGCAGAGTAAACTTTGCGAGGGAATGCCGAGGATAATTTTTACAATGAAATTTGTCTTCTTTAAATTCACATAATTCTCCCTCGTGTTTGGCCTTAACTGCCACTGCACATACCAACAGGAACAAAACTGGAACAAGTAAACACCAATTACCATCACTGAGTGATAATGACATATGTTATTAATATTAAGTAATAAATTACTAAAATCTCTCTCTTTTTTTTTTCTTTTTTTTCTTTTGTGTGTGTGTGTGTGTGTGTGTGTGTGTTACAAACGTAAAATCCAAACTTTCATTTTCTAATATCAAAAGTTTTTTTTTTTTTTTTTAACTAGCATTAAATTCATAATCTTGATTTTGTTTATCTCACTTAGCCATGCTCATGTTAATGTAAGAGACACAACGCATAATAAAATTGAACACATCGATGACAACTCCAATGCTAATGTCCAATTCGAGAAAAAAAATCTTAGAATCTTTAATATTTTGAAATTCATTCAATATGAATCAAAATGCTATGCTATATATTATAATAATAATAATAATAATGATAATAATAATAATAATAATAGTTCAATTCATAGAGTAAAAAAAAAAAAAAATAACAGCAATAACTAAAAGAAGTGAATGTACATAAATTCAAAGCCATGTAAGTATACTAAAAGAAATCTTGTATATAAGTAAGCTTAATTATCCGAATGTATTACTAATATGAATTGTCCCTTATACGCCCATAATATTAAATAAAAATTGACTAAATGAAAAATATGCAAATGAAAGAAGAAAAAAAAATTCACAGAAAATTGAAAAGTAATCACCTTATTTAGATATTAGCGTTTCAAACAACTCATTATAGCTGGCCAGGTCTATAACTAACAACAAAACACTAATAACCTCTAAGTGAAAAACTTATCAATAACAAATTAAAGAAATCGAAAATAAACTTATTAAATTAAAAGTAAATACCTAGAATGCAATGACTATTACACGAGGAAAAAGAGGAGAGGGAAAAGAAGAAAAAAAAAATAACAAGAAGAGAAAAAAGAAATCGCAGGAAAATATATTGAACTTAATGTTGGACGTATTGAATCTATCTTGTAAGGCACATTAATTAATTAATTTATTTTACAAATTTTGAAGGATGTACTGCAAGAGAAAAAAAATAATGAACAAAGTGTTGCTACAAGGGAAAAAAAAATCAAACATTATTCAGTGAGTGATAAAGACCAGTCAAACAATTTATCCGCGAAATTTCTTTCATGCGATACCCCTTGGTGAGATCGTGACCTCAAATTGTATGAATGCGTTTGTGACTGTGCCGAGTTAGTAGCCAAAGCATTGTCCGATGAATTTTGAGAAGCATCTATTTGATATAACCAGACTTCGTGCCGATTACACAGATGTGTAATCGATTACGATTACGATTAATTTTCACTTTTAGACCAGGATTACTATTGCCGGAGTAAGTATAATTCCCGATTATGGTTAGATTACGATTATCATATAAAACCAAATTTCCGATTACGATTAGATTACGATTATGTAATCTATTAAAACTTTCGATTATGATTACATTTGAGTCCGATTACGATTACATTACGATTACAAAACTTTTCTTCTTACCCTTCTGGCGTTGATATTATAATGTCTAAATTTTACAATTTCTGTTCAGGGAGCTAAATTACGAGAATGCCATATAGCAAGAACTTCTATACTATTAGACGAACCTGGTTGATTTCCTAGGCCCACTTGTGAAAAGTTTTTTAATGCATACGAACCTCTATTTGAACATGGCATTTTCCGATTTTAACTTAAACATATGTCATTTGCAGTGTGCATGTGGGGTGGGAGGGGGGGACAGGCTTGGTGGTTTAACACATCTTTGAAATGAACCCAGGTTTAACCTAATAAAGCAAAAATTAGTATACAAAAATTGATATTTGATCCCTTCTATGCTCGGCGTTGCTTCCTTGCCTATGTCCTGGTTTGCTGGTTTCGAAAGAGGTACTGGCAGACGCATGAAAAGTTAGCCGTGGTTCCTATTCAACCGTGAAGGAGGAACTTCTGTCATTACGATCTTGCAACGATGTGCGCGAACATATTAAACCAAAGTTTAAGATTTTTTAATGCATTTAGTAAAATGCTAAATACAGGGGCTCTCGACAAATGCATTGTTTTCTCACAATAACCGTTAGCCTCAATCTGAGGCTGAACGTATATTGCAGTTATTATTTCACAGAAAACTTCACGCACAGTTTAACTTCTTTTTTTATACTTTCATAACACGTATATGGGCATTAAATATCTAAAACCGGGCCTGCCGAACAAACAAACTTTTAATTTCTAGAATACACACGCCGTTTTAAAAATTCAAAACTAACTACTAACTCAAAACTACATGCATACTATCTATTGAGGATAATTTAAGAATTACAGAAAGACTTAAGAATACTACTAATAAGAATTACTTAAGAATAGCAGAATGGAGATGTCTAAAGATATCTCTAAACATACATCTTAAAAGTGTGGTGGGTCATATATAGTGTAGTGGTGCTGGTACGACGTAATAAACAAAACTGGACAGTGATATTGGCGGTGTGAATGGTAAAACCCAACGTAATGCCAATTACAATAAAAAAGGCACGAATTTACTGTAAAACTATTTTATAAATAATTAATCGTTCAAAGCTGCTCACTTTCTAAGCAATTAGCTGTTATATATGCTAAAGAACTGACACATTTTTTGTCTCTGGTCAAGAAGCTGTGCCTGAGCACAGCCAGCTCTCGTGAAAAAAGGGTCTCTAGATCTGTGGCATGCGATGAACGTTTCGATCGTCCACCATCTTGCTGGTAGTTAAGTCGAGCGATGGCAACGGCTGCCCTTTTTTCAGCATTGGGAAAGGGTTGCGCATCAAAGGGTTAATGCGAATTCTCGGAGAAATTATAAAAGCTTATAATACACACAATAGAAAAGTTATATATAATTAGTCTCCAGTTTAATTCCAAATTGATAATAAATAGATGCCAACAATTCAAGTTCGAAAGACGTACTATGTTTTAATATAATATGTGTACAGTACAAATTAGATAAAAACAAAATATTTTAAATAATTTTCACATTCATCAGTGAAAAAAATGAAGTATGAATACTTTGTGAATCATATTTTTAAAAAATGAACTGTTTTCTGGGACTAATCACTAACACTGGCATAAATGAAAATAAATTATTTATCCGCTAAACTTTTAGAACTAAGTCAAGGCAGCCAATCAAGTCGAAAATAAGACAAAATTGATTTTTAATACTTCATTATGTATTTTTACGCATTTTTACTGACCGTCAAATTCTATTGAAGGAAAAAAAAAAATGTTAATTCTATTAAAGGGGGGGGGGGAAAGGGGTTTTGTAGATCATTGTCTATGTTCCCTACTCTTTACCCATTTATCCAGAAATTTATCGATCATTAAAAA
>JAWZYV010016932.1:0-34480 GCA_038373885.1 Cheiracanthium punctorium
TACAACAAAACATGTTCAACGTGATGGCCATCCTTGTCAGCTACCATCTGGTATCGTAAGAGGGTATGTTCCGCAGCGGACATACTCTCTAGTATTGTATTCTGGGTAGTATCTGGGCAATGCTCTCTAGTATTGTATTCTAGCAGTGTATTCTGGGAAATGTTACAAACATGTTGTGACATGCTGTCTTTAAGATCAGCCAAAGTTAGACTATCACGACTTACCAAACATTTCAAACCTTCCCCCAAAGCCAAAAGTCGCATGGAATGAAATCTGGGAACCGCGAAGGCCATGGAACACCTCCTAGTGCCAGATATTTCAACTAATTTTTACTTTCCGAACATGTACCATGTAAGGAAAGTATTGTAATCATGAAAAAATTCGACTTCGAGATTTTGGTGTATTGACACGTTTTGAGGTCTTCTGAATTCATTTATGCTATTTTTATGAGATGTATGTATGCATGCGTGTGTGTGCGTATGTGTGTTTGTATGTATGTGAGTGAACACGATAGCTCCTGAACGGGGCATGCGATTGAGCTCAAATTGGGTATATATGTTATAAACCACCGTCGCAAGATCTGTATTGATTTTGGTGTGTATAGTACTTACAGTTTTTCTACAGGGCAACGACAAAGATTTCTTTTACATTATGGCCTATGGGAGGAAATTCTTGAAAGTGCGCTAGTGTTTAAACGGTACATTCCATTTAGCTCAAATTAGGTATATATGTTATAAATCACCATCGTAAAACCGGCATAGATTTTGATGTGTATAGGACTTATAGTTTTTCTACAGGGCTACGACAAATATTTCTTTTACATATTATGTCCTATCAGAGGGAGGGGGGGATTCTTGAAAGTGCGCTAGCGTTTAAACGGCGCATTTGATTGAGCTTCAATTTGGTATATATGTTTCATGTATTAATCGATTAAAATTTATTTAAATGCATGTTAATGATATTAATCGTGGAGTCACTCCAGATTTTTTTTTTTTTAAATTCGCTCAAAATCCCATGCCTTCATTTTGTCCTGCACAAAAATTCCACAACTTTCTCAACAATAATTTTGCCTGTAGACAACTTTAAAATAGGGTCGGTTAGTTTCGGATATCTGGTATATTTATTATTTGTTACTGAACTCTTTTTAAACAAATAAAACTTCAAAATTTTACTGGGAAATTGTGAGAAAAACAGTTATAATTAAATTCGACGCAAAGATACTAGAAACTTGGAATGGCGATATTGTATTAAGACTGAGAGATACGAGTTCTTCCTGTAAGAAGTATATAGTATTGCGTATTAACGCAAAGCTACTCGAAGGCTATATGCCTAAGGAATTTCTAAGGGGTTCTAACGCGCATTCTCGTTACATCTGGAGAAAACCGCGCCAAACTACAGACCGTTAGATCGATGGTTGCACGATGGACCCGAAAACGCGACCTTCAAACATCAGCCATCTACCTATGTTCAGTGTCTTTATCCACTCGGCCATGGTGGATCATCTTGTTAGAAGGTAAACAAATTCTTGTGGGATTACAGGCAAAGTGGTACAAACATTGGTTGTTCCTTAAACTATTAATTTTATCCTAGTTAAAGCTCGAACAGCAGATCGCTTGGCAAATATGTACGTAACAAAATAATGTGCTTTAATAGTGGTGACTGATAAAAATACCCAAATGGTATTTTCGAATTTTTCTTAAGCTCTAGACAATAAGATAAGACTTTCGTTAACACTTTGAGGCGCAACCCTTTCCCAATGCTGAAAAAAGGGGCAGCCGTTGCAATCGCTCGACTTAACTAACAACAAGATGGCAGACGATCGAAACGTTCATTGCGTGCCACAGATCTAGAGCCTCTTTTTTGACGACAGCCGGATTGCGCACCTCGTGGGATTCTCGTGGAGCTATGTCACCGCCAAATATTTTTATAGAAATAAAGTCCATTCTTCGTTACTGACATCAGTCAAAACGTAAGAGTCTGGTGTTCCCAGAGCGGGAACACTGCGCGTTAAAGGGTTAAGATAAGACAATACCTGTTGGAAAGTGTCTTATAAACTATGATGTCGGTGTTATTTATCTTTCTTGTGTGTACCTTATCGGAATTCACTTGCACAAACATATCCAAAATCCTGAACGCTATAATTGAATATCACATTCCAATATATCAAGAAATTAAGAGTTGATTTTTCAGTTCTTCCACATCAAATAACACACACGGATTATTACTGCAGAAAAAAAAAGTAAAATGGTTACTCATTTTCCACATATCCATGGCAATCAGGAGCTGGGCTTTTAAAATGATGGATTGTTCTGTCGATGACTTTAATTTTTCTCTAAAAAAGGAAGTCCTCGATAAAATTCCTAGACGTTCTTCTGACCGTCGCCTGAAAATATCGGGAGAAAACCGGCGGGAGATAATGACGTATTTTTATGACGTTCGAAAGTAAATAATTTGTACTGGGAGTGATGGAGTTCATTCAGCACAGATTATAGGAAGTCAATGTTTGAGTTTAAACAAAATTTTGACTTTGAAAGATGGTATGTGGTTTGTAAAATTATCCAGCAATTATTTATAAAAAACATCGCTTTTTAACACTTTCCAATAAAATTGAAGTGTGTTTTTGGTAAGGCCTATTCGTCTGCCCTCTTCTGATTAATAATAATTATTATTTTTATTATTACCGTTTGCGCCGCTGATTAGCACACTTAATTTTCCAGATATTCATCAATCGTAAAATCAATATACAAATTCACATTTCAGGTATTCCAGGTTGCACTTCAACATTTTCAGGTTTTTTAGAAAAAAATCGCAATTTTCTCTTACTTTTCCTGCTAAAGCAAAATTTTTTGGCAGTTCCAGGTTTTCAATATTTTCCCCCAGGGCTTCAAACCGTAATTTTATTCGTTTCAGTTTCCGTTCCCATTCAACTAATACAAAATATATCTATACAGTTCCGATTTTCGTTCCACCAAAAATAACGGTTTTCGGTTCAGTTCCGAATGAATCATTTTATTTCATACATATTCTTAATTGTACTAAAAATATAACTGTAGCATCAACTTAATTAAATCTGCCTTTTAAAAGTAGTTTCATGCAAAACTGAAACAGGAAAGTAGTAGTGAACATCAAAACAGAAAATCGAGAAGCAATGTATTGTCCGTTTTGCAAAATCAGAGCGACTGCAAACTAGACGATTCTACACGGAAAAGTTGTGATAGGTTGAGATGGGTATTTTTTGAAGCTTTATTTTGGCTCGCTGTCTTTTTATGATGTTTCCTATTTTTTAAAATTTCAGTTCGGAATTTCAGAAACTATTCTACTTATTGCTAATTCAAATGTAGTTTTGAACATAAAAGAGCGTTGCTAAACTTCCGTTCGCCCCTATTTTGATGAAATCGAAACAGATTTGACGCATGCGTAAATGGAAGGAAGGCTCTGAGAAACGGAAACAGACTGCACATGCAATGATGATAATGATATGGTTTACACTCAGTTAGAAAATATCAATAAGTTGGTTACATTAACAAAATGACTGAAGATATACCGAACCGAAAGCAGACCGATGTTTTTTTCCCCTGGTTTTCGTTTTGATAAAAATAACGTTTTTTTTTCAGTTCAGTCCCGGTTCGAGTCCCTGGTTTTCTCTGACCGGTGGCGAACCTGCGTGCAGAAAAAAAAAAAAAAAAAAATCCTCCTAGCATCTGGAATTAATCCCATAATCGTTATGCACTCACACATTTCCATAAAAACACGCAATAGGCTTTATAGTGCACAATTAAAGTGTCAACATTATTATCGCCAAATTGAAATGTCCCCATTTTTTTTCCGGCACTGTAATTTCTTCTGAATTTAAGTTTAGATCTTGTGCATGTTATAAAAAATTTATTTATTTATTTTTGACTACTACAGAGACGGCCCGAGGGGGATGCGGGGCCCCAGGCGAAGCGCAAGTGCGGGGCCTCTTCTCTATATCATGTCTTATGAGATAGCAATAAAATGGCCCAGGAGCAGGGCCTCTATAAACGCGGGGCCTTAGGCGATCGCCTACATTCGCATCCCCCTTGGGCCGGCCCTGACTACAAATCAATAAATTTAACTTGCTTATTTACACACGTTTTTCGCGGCTTTTCACTATTTTCCGTTCTAGGGATGGCCAAATCTTTTCGCTTGCGCCAGACTAGGCACATTCGATGTTTTCAAGTGGCACTTTGCATCATTGTGACTACTAATATTTTGAGCCCGACTGAAGACTTTTGAAATAGTTTCGTTAAATATCTTATTTCTTATAATTTATGATGCCACGTTAGATGGAAACATTTGAATACCCCAAAATACCTTGCCATCAAAAGTTGAACCACGTCTGATCCCCTAATAAATATCCGAAAAAAATAATTCTGGAAGTCTCTTCCTCAGAAACACAATTCCAGTCTCATATTCAGGAATTATTACTCTTTTTCTTCTAAAGTAAAGGTTAACGAAAGGTCTACACTAAAGGTAAGATCATGTTTCCTAATTACCTTATGATTGTAAGGAAATGAAAAAGGTGCTTGAGTTGTATGCATGAGTGGCACAGGCTGGGTGCCTTTTATTTTAAAATTACACAAGGAACAACTGTGAACAGTGCATCAGGTTTAAGAGGCACAGTTTTTAGAGTGTGGCACATCTGAGCTCGTATGTGAAAAAACAGCCGCATGATATGCAAAAAGTTGGGCCAGGGGCGTAGCCAGAAATTTTTCATGAGGGAGGGGGGAGTTACGACTACTACTACTCATATATATGTATACGCGTGTGTGTAATGTAGCGAAAAATATACATTTTGTATGGCAAAAAATTTTTCATGGGGGTTTATGACCCCCTAATTCCCCCCCCCCTTGGTTACGCCGCTGTTGGCCACCCATATAATATACTTCAATTGGCAACTTTTGAAATACAGAAATATCTGGACTTTCGCGAACCCAGAGTTAAGCGTTTTTCAAATCTCGTCGATTCGTCTTTTGTTTTATTTCCAAAATAATTTTGTTTTATAATTTAGCTAATATAATTTCATAAACATACGTATTATCCGTATTAAGATTATATTAAACATTTTTTTCTAAAATTTTGTTTTCTATAGTCTCCGGCACTAGTTAAAAACGACTTGTATGTATATATTTATGAGCGAAAATTATACATTCGAACTATACAGATAATTTTAACATTTATTGAATAGTCTTTGGGTATTCATTACCTAATTTGGTAATGAATACTATTTGAGCTGATTTCACCGTACAAAGTGTCATCTAGTGGACATTTTTAAAAAGAAACTATCTGAAATACTCCCTTCAGCACATTTCTTGTAAAGTCCTTATGCCAAATTGGGTAGCAGTCTGCTTACCGGTTACAGCTGCAGAATGCTGTTTGTAGGGAAAGTTTAATTGTAACCACCCTGTATATAATTCTTCAGTTTCCACATATCTTCTGGAGATGAGTCCGGGCTCATTTTTTTAACCCTTTGAGGCTCAACCCTTTCCCAATGCTGAAAAAAGCGCAGCCTTTGCCATCGCTCGACTTAACGACCAGTAAGATGGCGGACGATCGAAACGTTCATCGCGTGCCACAGATCTAGAGTCCCTTTTTGACGCAGCTGGCTGTGCCGGCACAGCCGGCTGCCCTTTTTTTCAGCATTGGGCAATCTGTCCAGCTTTTCTTGCATTCTTCCATTTTTCAGCAGATGTCAGGGCTGTTCAAAATAATCGTGACCATTTTTGTACGGGAAAGGACGTGCAAAAAAGTAAAGGATTCTCGTGGAGCTATGTCACCCGCAACTATTTTTATAGAAATAAAATCTATTCTTCGTGTCTGGCAACAGTCAAAACATCAGAGTTGGGTGTTCCGAGAGCGGGAACACTGCGCGTTAAAGGGTTAAGAGCGAAATTTGGATTGGATTGAGTTGAGTTGTTCGATTACAGCTAATTATCTGCACGTCGACTGACACGCAGCTGGCTGTGCCGGCACAGCCAGTTGTCGTCAAAAAAGGGTCTCTAGATCTGTGGCACGCGATGAACCTTTCGATCGTCCGCCATCTTACTGGTAGTTAAGTCGAGCGATGGCAACGGCTGCCCTTTTTTCAGAATGGGGCCATCTATCCAGCTATTCATTTATTTTTCAGCAGATGTCTGTGCTGTTAAAAATAATCGTGACCCATTTTTTGACGGGAAATGGCGTGCTAAAAAGGTAAAGGATTCTCGTGGAGCTATGTCACCCGCAACCATTTTTATAGAAATCCGATCTATTCTTCGTGACTGGCAACAGTCAAAACGTCAGAGTTGGGTGTTCCCAGAGCGTGAACACTGCGCGTTAAAGGGTTAAAGCCGAGCCCGAGGACTCTTAATTCGAGCCTGCCCGAGCCCGAGCGATGTTAGTTAACTTGGAGCCCGAGTACGAATTTCTTTTTTGAGAAATACGGTTACTTCTCCCCCCCTCACAATCACATTTTTAAATCTGTTTAGAAAGAATGTGTTCGATAAAGAAGAAATTTCTCGCAAGCACGAACGCAATCGTGAATACCAGAACTTGTCGTCTCATCTCTTAACCCATTCGTGCCTGGATATTTTTGCGACTTTCTTCGATTTTTGCTAACACCAGCAGTAATTGATAAATTTCTGATGTCAACTTTTTGAACAAGGGATGATTTCATTTAAAATCATTACGTATAAAAATTGAAATGTCAACATCCCACTTGGCCATATTAAAATATTTTGTGGAATTGAGGTTCAATATTCGCGAATAAAGGTTAGGAAAAATAAATAACGTTTTCGAATGATAGCGAAAACGCCGTCTCAAAAAAGGGACGCTTGGCATAAATGGGTTAATATCTTCCTCTCAGTCAGTAAGTTTCGCGCGTTCTTAATGGGTCGATGCAAATTCTGCACAAACGCAATACAGACGATCCAAGTCGTAAAATAACACAGTCACAGACAAGACCTCTTTAGCATTTCGCACGAATAGACACGCAGCGGACATTCCGAGATATTTGCAAAATTTCCCAACTGAGTCGTGAGTTATGGGGAATAGTAAGCAATCATGCTAAGTTTCTCTGCCGTGGCGTGTTGGGGTGCACGAAATAATATATTCGTACAAAGTTTATTTACATGATCAGGAAGTTTTTACATCTAAGAAATACGTCGAATTTTCTTCTGCCCTTTGGGTAAAAGATTAGAAGTAGTACTTCATTAACACATTCAAACAAAGATTGAAAAAAAAAATTAAGATTTTGGTTGGTCTGTGTGTCTGTCTCTTGGAGGAATTAATATGGAGCAGGCTAGAGGGGGAAAAAGTGAAGCCACAACTGTAACCGGTTTTTCCTCTGTCCGCTATGCTCTTCTATGGGAAGTAAGAGGAAGTAAACCTACGCGGAGCCTTGGGGCCGTGACTTGGAGTTTAAGAGGAGTTTGGAGCTCATACGATTTATCGAGCCACGCCCCCCAAGGCTACGCGTAATGTTACTTCATTTTCTCTCCATAGAAGAACTATAACGGGTGCCTACTCCGTATTTACTATTCGTTCCTCCAAGGTCTGTCCGCCCGCGCTCTAACTGCTATAAGCTTCCACCCGATTACTGCGCAATTTATTGTTCTTATGCACTGCACTCTATACCCTTTAGAAAAGGGTGCATGCAGTATTTATAGTTCTTTGACAGGCGCAGCGGAAAGAATTCCTATACGTGACGTCGTTGTTTAAAACATATTTTGGGGGATATTCGTTTGTTTCAAACAATACAACAAGGGGCCGTGGCAGCCCAGTGGTTAAGGCGTTGGACTCGTAATCGAAAGGTTGTGGGTTCGATACCGGCGTACCACTAAAGACCACCGTGTACATGCGGTGTACGTGCACGTTAAATCCGTGGTTCCGAAAGTCCTCTCGGCGGTCACTAGCAGTTTCCGAGGGGTGCCAATATTCAGAAGTCCCCCCACCTTCTGATGAGGTTCCAAATTGTGTTGGGAAATTCCGGGAAGGACTACATGTAGCTCTAAGCGACACATTCAGTGACGCGAGCTGTCCTCTCCTGGCAAATAAATAAACAATACAACAATAATATTTATATATGTTAATAAAGATTACATATTTGTATTTCAGCAGGAATACTGAAAATAATTCCAATAAATTACGGTCTGTGACATTTTAGAGGCATTCATCTATTTAAAACAATAAGTATGTAAAGGTTTATAAACAGTGGCGTAGCCTAGGGGGGGGGGTCATAACACCCCCCCATGAGGAACTTTTTGCCATTCAAAATGTATATTCTTCATTTCCTTATCACATACATCTATACATATATATGAGTTGAAGTAGTCGTAACCCCCCCGCCCCCCCTCCATGAAATATTTCTGTCTACGGCATTGTTTATAACAGCTTCCTCCCATGTAAAGAATGGTAATACCATTTAAAATTCTTTTATAGGGTCTCGCAAAATTTAGATTGATAGTGATATGCATCTTCTCAAAAAAGTATTCGAGTATAAGTGACATTTTTTAATTTAGCTTTACGAATAATTAAATTTGTTTCCTTTAATGTACGACTCAAGAGAATAACGAAAAATTGTAATTATATGTATCCTAATTCATGTTTTGTGATAAATAATTTCAAATCTACGAAACCAACGTAGAAAGTTCGTCTTTTACTCGAATAGATTTTTGAGAGGACGTAGCTACAGCAGCGTTGTTGGGGGTATCACCATAATCTACCGAAGTTTACAACAAGGCCAACTTTCGCTCTGCTCGTAGCGCTCTGAACTGAGAGATGGAAGGTGCCTGGTTCAAGACCAGGTCGCGTCCACCGACCTAACAAGCTCGGATTTTTTCCGCGGTTTCCTCCGAAATTGAGGGCCTTAATTACACGAAGAAAATTTCGGGTGATTTTGTTGCCGCAAACACTAGGCCATCAGGGGAACCCCTCTTTTCTGGAAATTTCCCTCGGTTGCCTAGGGAATGGTCGACTCCAACTTTTTCGTTCCAGAGGCGAAAATATTGCCGGTTGTTGGAAAATCAGCCAATCGCTGTGCTTACTATTCCTACGTTCAAAGATGGCGGATGACTCAACGATACCGATCGTAGTATAAGCGAAGGGAAAATGTCTCTTAAATGAAATAGCGATATGAAAGTAGATCTCATTGAAAGCAAATGTGAAATTCCACGTTTATAAAGGCGTCTAGATCCTAAATATTTAAAAAGATTGCTGAGGCGATGTGCTACCTTTGAGTACATGCTCTAGCAATCGCCAATTTGGCAAATCTCAGGCGTTTGTGAGCACAGCTGAGCTTGTTTATTATGGCAACCCTGCTTGTTCATTGACTTGCCGGAAGGAATTGCAGCAAAAAAATCGCCCGAAATTTTGTTCGGGTAATAAGGCCTTTAGTGTCAATACGGTTTGGGACCCCTTAGCAAGACCTCCATGGGTCATCCACCTCTCGACCTAGAGTCCACGTGCAGATAATTAGCTGTAATCGAACAACTCAACCCAATCCAATCCAAATTTCGCTCTTAACCCTTTAACGCTCAGTGTTCCCGCTCTGGGAACACCCAACTCTGATGTTTTGACTGTTGCTAGTCACGAAGAATAGATTTGATTTCTATAAAAATAGTTGCGGGTGACATAGCTCCACGAGAATCCTTTACTTTTGAGCACGTCCTTTCCCGTACAAAAATGGTCACGATTATTTTGAACAGCCCTGACATCTGCTGAAAAATGGAAGAATGCAAGAAAAGCTTTACAGATTGCCCAATGCTGAAAAGAAGGGCAGCCGGCTGTGCGGCACAGCCAGCTGTCGTAAAAAAAAAGGGTTTCTACATCTGTGGCACGCGATGAACGTTTCGATCGTCCGCCATCTTGCTGTTCGTTAATTTCGAGCGATGGCAATGGCTGCCCTTTTTACTGCATTGGGGAAGGGTTGCGCCTCAAAGGGTTAAAGAAAATGTGTTGGAAAGTCTTGCACTCGCTTCGTTTTGTCATAATTTACCTTTCTGGTTATTTTCCTCTTTGCCATTCTGTAACAGATCGTCAAATACATCACTAGATGGGATCGGTACCGGAATGGAATTCAGCGCATTTCATTCGCATTTACGTCTATTGCATATCACCAGAAACCTATCATTTCTAACTCGCCTTTGGACAAACATCACTCACAAATTGCGAAGAGCAGAAATTGCTCAAATTGTTTGCACAATTGATTGCACAAATTGCACAAATTGCGAAGAGCACTCACGTTTATGAGGAGACATCGATGCTAAGAGTGTTTGCGGAGGCTTTCTATTTACGCAAGTAATCCAGACCCGTCAAAATATTTTATTTCCATAGGCTGCCACGCTGGATTAAGTTGTCGCGAAACCCCCATCCCGACGTTCCAATTTCGGGGCAGTTTATAGGATGAGTCTGAAAACACTACTCAACAGCCATTTTGCCTCTGGGATGTGCTACATCAATTAGTATGTATTTTGGTGTGTAGAATAATCCGTATCTACCTTTCAAAATGCTCTAGCACGTACGTAAGATTTTTGAGTTTTAAAGGATTTTTATCTATTTTTTTCTTAATTTCACTACTACTTTCCGTTCTTTTATTTTAATGTTTGTTATTTTTTTTTCTAAAGTTTGGTACAAGAGTGCTATAAGATCAACAAATTGTCACTTGATGTCTGATGTTACACAGGCAAGTGTTATTCATTAGATGGACAGACTATAATCAAATTCCCAAATCGACACATACACTGTCCTAACCCCGCACCATAGACGTTCTATGCCCCGCACGGTAGAAACACATAAAAAGAAACATCACCATTGTGTCTTTGTAACATAGAAAGTCAGAAGGTTATGGTCGAAAACCAAAGACCCAGAGGTGAAGGGAATCATGAGTGAAAATTGAATAATGTGTTATTGTGAGAAATCACATTTTCCGTATAATAAATAATCCAGTCAAAACAGCCATTCTTCCAAAAAATACCCTGAAAACCCTAATTTTGTAAGTTTTGTCAGGAAAATTTTGCTATTTAAATGAAAATAACTAACGTTTTACCCTAAGCAGAGTAAAAAATAAAAGCAGTTTTAACAATCCTCATATAGTCATATTTTAGGCAATAAAAAAAAGGGAACTTCGCCCAAAATCATAACTTTTTCTGTTAAAAAAATTTGTGTGACTATATTTACTAATTTATATTTTTGATGAATTTTACGCTCCTTATCATCTATTCCTTGCTATTTAAACGACCAAACCGTAAGTGTTACAAAATTTGGAACTAAAACATGTTTTAGGATACTAAACAAAACAAAATAAAAAACTATTATTGTTATTTGAGACAGTGAAACAAAAAGGATTTTTAAAAAAATGTTGATAAAATTGTTCATTATCTAACGAAAAAACGGCATTTCTACCGTTTTTACAACACCTTGTTCTACCGTTTTTACAACGCGAGTGGTTTGCATTATTGTGCAAACATTTTCTTTTTCTAAATAGATGTGTAAAAACGCTGAACAACACATTAAAAAAAAGATTGTATTTAAAAATGGAAAGGTCAGTTTTGAAAGACTATGAAACTTAAAATGAATATTTTAACAAACAAACGTTACCTCTAAAGAAGTTTATGCTAACACAAAATTTACGAATGAAATTACATATGTATACAAGGAATAAATAAAAAGGTGTCATTATACGCCTGCATTTAAGCAATTGCGACTATTAATCATAACTAAACGAAAATGTTTAATTTTGCCAGACACATTAAATTATTTGGCTTCCGAATCGCAATGCCGTTTCTAAGCAGACAGACTGTATATTTCTAACTCCTTGTCCGCTAGCTGAAAGCATGGTGAAAAATCAGCTAACGGCGCATATATGTGGTAGAATATATTACACCCCTTACTCTGGGTGAAAATATATCGAGGTAATTACTTTTGAGAGAAAACAGGCAAAAGGTATAACAAGAAATATCTTAACGAGCGCGATTTACTCCCCAGATACTCACGAGAATTCCAGAGATATCTCATCAGTGATGATGATACCACAGCAGGTGCAGCAAACTAAAATAAATATTTCTCCCTATATTTTCTTCTTTACCATTTAGGTTTGTTCGTTTGTTTTAAATTTTGAGTAATTATGAATAGATTCTCAGAAGGAAATGTAAAATTATAAATTGGGTAAACGTAACCTATAAAACGTAAATAAGCGAAACTCTACTGTAAAGATGGAGTACAGTAGAGCTTCGCTTATTCGGCATAAAGGAGCCGACCCAAGGTCGGATAAGCGAATATTTCAGAGTCAAGGAAAAGCTTCTTTAATATTAAGCTGCATTGTATTAAATTAAGAATGTGGCGGAAGCTGGTTTTAATCCATTGAAATAGATTAAGGCGTTATCCGACCGAACAAAAGATATACCCACTATTCCTGGCTTCAATTGTCAAGTTGTAGCGAACGTAGACGCTATCTCGTGCCACCGCACTATTCCCCCCTCCCCTAGAATGTCAGCCAGAGGCTGATAAACGACGTTTCATGTGTTATTGAATTTTTAAAGTGGTTATGGGCTTTAAGATGTTGTTGCCGCGCATTGTGGATTGTGTAAGAGCGAGAGTAGGATGAAGTCGTTGCTGGCGCAATCTCTAGCTGAAGGCGAGAAGGAAAATTGACATGTTCGTTGTATGGGTCATCAAGTCAATCTCGTGGCGGAAGCATAGGCGTAGAGTTATATGGGCCCGTTGGGCTCAAGCCCCCCCAATAAATTGTGAATAGGGGCTGAGCCCACCCAATAATTTATCACTAAATACAGAAAACTAATTTATACTAACATACAAAAAAGTATTCACGCCATTTACAAACGTTTAAAAAAAAACTTTACTTATAAAAAATTTCTTCTTTTGATTTCAATCATGATTTAGTATTCGTTGTGACGTCCTGTAACACAAAATTTTACTATAAGCTGCCCTCGCCAGCCTCTAGTTAATTAAAACCAGATTATGCAATGTGAAGTATGAGATGAAGAAAAGTTCAGATGTGTTTAAAATGCACTATATCTCATCGAAAATGTTTTTTTTTTTCCTCCTTTGGATTTTTTACTTTGCTTCTATTTTTAACTTATAATATGGTAGGAAGATACTAACACTTACCTTACATTGGTGTAGAATTCTATGGCCCATAGAGATCGAGCGCCTCCAATAATTGACACTTATATATAGTAAGTCATAGCTGCCAACTACTACGAAATATAAGTAACCACTTTTTGTAAACAGTATATTTTTTAATTATTTTTTTCAAAATAGTAACCAGCTCGCGCGCGCATCACAAAAATTTTGCTATATTTTAAGCCGAAAAATCATGTAGAAAAAGTGGTTAATTATATTCCGTAGTAGTTGGCAACTATGAGTAAGTTATATGTACGTGAATCAGTGGCGTAGCCAGAAACTTTTCATGGGGGGGGTTACGACTTTTGCAACTCACATATATGTATATACGCCACTGACGTGAATATATGTGGTTGTGGGGCCCGGCCCCCCCAATCATTTTGAAAACTTTACGCTTATGGCTCGGAAGGAACATAATACATACATATAAACATATTGTGTTACAAACACTTTACGATCTTGCCCCTCCTGTCTATCTGACGCAAAGTGTTCTGTCGGTTTAGTCAGGTCGAAGCTAAAGTAACAAGATATTTTTGTGCCCTGCATAGTTTGAGAAATTCTGCTCAAGACGCTTTACTCCAGTAATGCAATGTAAAATTCTTTGAAGATCAACAATCAGTTTTTGACATTCATCTTCATTTTTGTTGTCATAAGTAAAGGTAGTTTTGTCACACACAGTTGCTTCACCCCATGCCGGATAATACGGAATGTCTTCTAAGCGAGATTCCCCTGCATAGAGCATTAATGTTTCTTGTACGAAAGAATGTAAAATGTTTACGAATACAATAAGTTCTACCGGCAATAAGTACAGTCGAACCCACTTGATGGAATAGATCAAATTGACTAATTATTACGGTTTCGTGCATTGAAAATTTATTATTTGAAAATACTATTGAAAATTTATTTATATTCATTTAACCGATATTTCAGTAAGCGGATTGGACTACATTTAAAGTTCATTTTACTCTTCAATTCATTTCAAGCATCAACGTATAGGTTGTCCAATAAAATCTGTCCCCCTTCCGATCTCCGCACATACTTGAACCCACCCAGTGTATCCTAAGTTTTCTGCTTCCTTCGACAGTCTAATCACCATACAAGAGGGTTTTTTGTTTTACTTCTAAATAACCCCCTTCGTTCAGTCTATGCACAAAGCGTAGACTGTTCGAAATACGCACACATCGACAGAGTAATCACAGAAATTAAATTTTCTGTTCAGATTTTTTTTTTTATTTTTTTCTTGTCGCGTTCTTCGCGAAATTAACAGAGTGGACCTAACAATGCCGGGAATGGAAACACTTGACGATAATTACAATCGACCAACTCCCGAGTCGGATGACAAAACTTTTATCGCAGAAGTGTATCTCGTTTTCTCTTGAAATACGAGCACACAATGAAACAAGTCTTATTACATCTTCCATCAGGACCAAGGATTTACAGCGGAAAAAAAAAATTATCCAATATATATATATCGAGGTCCATAATTGAGTTGTAATTGCATGTCATCCCAATCTTCTTCCGCTAGATAAATATGTTTATCCCGGCGAAATTCTTTTAATTACGGACTTGGCAACAGTCATAGGGAAAAGTTTTCGGGGCCCGGGATTTTTATAGGGAGGCAGATGTCCGATAGAGATGTGTCACGTCTTCCTCTATCTTTGAACACGTGTAAGTGACAATTCGCTTGAGATTTCCCTCCCTCCTTTGTAGCATTGTTTGTCGGCGCTTCATAAAAGAAATAGATTTTTGCCGAGAGAAATAAACTTTTCGCGTATAGTTTATGTACTAGAAATGTCGTCTCTGACTTGATATGCGAAGAGTGTAACCGAGTGGCAGATACAATGAAATTAAAAGCTTTTTTTTTTTTCTATTTGTTTCTCTTTTATTCTTCCGATTTCAATAATTGTGTTGCATTTTTGCAGAATTTGTCTCAGCAGCGGATTTGCTCGTTTTGTGTGCGTGCAACATTGCCGCTACATTCGAAGTTTTATGAACCATGGAGGAGAGCGATGTGTTGGAGATGCTATAAAATGATTGTGAATAAATGTCGTTAGATATACAGGGTGGCTATGATTAAACTTCCCCTATGAGCAGTCCTCTATATGTAAAACGTGCGAGCGGGTTGTAACAAAAATTGGCATATTGGCATGATGCGCGCTCAAGGAATTTGGGAAAAGGTAATTAGTTCAAAAAATCACCACTAGGTGGTGTTTTGGATAAAAAAAACGGCAAATTGAATAACGGAAATGGCTCGTTCGAACTATACAAACAATTTTAACATTTATTCAAAAGTTTTGGGACATTTATTCACTCATTTGTGTAGTATTTGAGCTGATTTCATCATGCAAAGGGCCATCTGGTGGAAATTTTTTTTAACTTAACGTTATAAAAAAATTCCCTTAAGGCTGTTCTTCGAAGGAAAAAAAAAACTCTGTTTTTAGTCTTGGTACACAAATTGGAATAAACTAATAGCGCCGATGGTCTCAAAAATTCAAGATGGTTCTTCATAAGCTGCTTTACACACTGCAGTAAGTGAAAAAGCTGTGCCTTTAGTGAAATTTTCAGAAAAAATTCTTACACGTGCATCTGAGCTGCAGGATTTTTCGAAGAGTGACACGTTTTGTGAAAATTTCCGATTTTTAAGAAATTTTTCTAAAAGTTTTGAAACTGATACAGGTTTATCGTTTAATTCAGTATGTAGTCATGGGCGCCCATAGGAATTTTTCTAGGGGGGGGGGGGAAATTCAAAAATTTTTTCTAGGGTGGGCAAATTTCGAATTTTTAACGAATTTAGTTCTGTTTTTGCGATTTGTTTACATCATGAGACACTAACCTAAAACTCTAGGGGGGGGCAAGTGCCCTACCTTGCCCCCCTATGGGCGCCCATGTATGTAGTACAGCTTGTAAAGAGACAGTTTCAAAATGCCTGACATAATTAGTTTATTTGTATTTATGTACCAAAATCGCATGATTTTTTCGAACTACACCGTTAAGCGCATCTGTACAGTCCATATACCAAATTTCGTAGCAATCTGCTCACCGGTTACTGCTAGCTGTAGAATGCTGTTCGACAGTTTAATTATAATCATCCTATACATAAAATAAAAAAAAGTTGTTTGGCTAGGGAATGACATTGTAAACTGCCTGAATTTTTCAAATTCACGATCAGGCAATCATTTGCAGATCATTCCGGAGCTGAAGAAATTTGGACATGTTTCGGGCATTGGCGGGGATTTTAGGTGAGGCTGAGCCTGAAAATTCATTCTGTCAGTTGTTTCCCAGTCATCTATCTTTGCTTTTAAAGGATTTTGTTCGCTACTTTCCAACCAGAAAAGACGCACGAACTGGTAGCAAATGGGACCCCGACCCGTTTGTAAATAATCAGGAGAATCGGAATCTAGCATGTCTGTGCAAAAGAAGATCGACTGCTGGAGATTGCACATGGCGGCGCGGCCTTAAAACTACGTTCAACACAACAACACTGCGGGTGTTCTGGATTAAAATGTGATGGCGGAATACTATCAGATTGCCACCAGAGCGCACTTAAGTCCCTATTCTCAAATCCGACAACGTATGTATCTGTTGTAAGTGGAGTGTTTTCTGCAGTGGCAGCAGCCGAAAGAGAACAACAGATGGAACTTGACACAAGCAGCACACTTCGGGTGTCATTGTCTTCTATTAATGACCCCAAGATGAAACCCGTCTCGTTGCAGAATGGATATACTGCTTTTAATTAGAGTAATTTGATTATTTAATTCCCAGTTATATTACACCCTTACGCAGTGGCGTAGGGGACGACTCCACTAGGGACGGACGCGAGACGAAAAATAAGAGTCTCGCAAAATAGCCTAAAAGCTTGTCTCGTCTCGCAAAAATCCCTATATCGTAATGTTAAAAATGGTTGTCTCGTCTCGCAAAAACGCTGTAAATCTCTGTCTCGTCTCGCTAAATCGCGTCCATCCCTAGACTCCACAGAAAAGGGGGGCCTTCCAAAAAGTCAGGGGCCCCAACAGCTTTAAAATAATAAAATGTGTTTTCTTGGCACGTAAGGTTTATTTTCAAATTTTATATTATAATATTCTGTTCCCTCTAAATTCCCCAGTAAGGGCCCCTTTTCGACGAGATACCCTAAAATGTGTTATCCTGGACTGCATTCCGTAAACTTCATAACCTTATCATTCGAATATACGTATTTTTCCTCGGTTTATCGCATTCCTAAGGTGATCATATTTTTGGAAGTAAAATTGAGGACATGGCCCCAAATTTGAAACAAAATTAGGGACATTTTATAATTCATGCAATAATTAACAGTCATTTAATTGAGAAACAATGTAATAATTAAAAAATGTGCCCAACTGCTTTTTAACATTTTGGTGACAAATCGCCAAAAAACGCAGAAATTGGGGACATATGATCACCTCAGGAAATCCAGTATTTCTAGGATGGAAAAAAGAAACTCAGTACACAAATGTCCCCCTCAGGGGCGTAGCCAGAAGTTTTTCTAGGGGGGGGGTTACGACTACTGCAATCACATATATGCATACATATGTATGATAAATTAGTGAAGAATATGTATTTCGTATGGCAAAAAATTCCTCATGGGGGGGGGCTGTGTTATGACCCTCCTAACCCCCCCCCCTGGCTACGCCCCTGTTCTCCCTAAACACTGTGATCGAAATTCTGATTTAGAGTTTTCTTCTCCATACAACTCGATAGGCAACGTAGGCAATTCACATAAATATCACTGAAAAACACATTCCTAGTCTGAATGATGACTAAAAAGAAAAGATGGGGAGAACATTTAGAAATAAAACCATAAACGCACAATTTCATGAAAAAATATACATACATATATAAAGTTGTTATCTCAATGTTTTGGGTAGAAAAATATTTCATCATTTTTGCTTCCAGTCAAAAAAAAAAGAGCATTGCAAGAGAGAAAGATAATATAAACATGCATCTTTTTTATTCGTAATACTACTGCGAAACGGGACTAATGGTCGAATTTATCAAAAGGCAAAATCGCAGACGGAGCTGGAATGTTTTAATGTTGTTGGAAACAGAAGGGGAAAGACATATAAATGTAATAGAAGCTGTTATCCGAAAGAAAAATAAAATTGAAAAAAAGAAGTTCTACATTTATTGTAACTATTTCCCATTTTGACCAAGAGGAATGACTTGGCTGTCTTAAGTCAATAATTTTTAGGTAAAATGCGTAAGAACTAATTCCAGAGTAAAGACGTAAATGTGAAAGCATTTATATGTATGCTGAGCGGTTAATTTTTTTTTCACAGTATATGCAGTATACCCTTAAAACATGGGCGCCGGCAGAATATTTCCCGGGGGGGGTACAAACACTACTCAAGGGGGCACAAACACTACTTTAACGTATGGTTACCATGTTGGAAAGAGCAAAAAGCAAGTAAAAGCCCTGCATACAAAAGTCCAGGGGGCATTGCCCCCCCATTGGCCTATGCTGCCGGCGCCCATGCCTTAAAAGGAAGCAACTGCAGTGCACCAGTGTTGCCAAATGTAAATTTAGTTTAGATGCTATAATTATTTTTATAAAATGCTAGAAATATCAGGTTTAACGAAAGTTTTCCGCCAGATTTGCTCGAGTCAGCTCACGCGGTACCCAGCTACTGACCTTATATGCCAAGTTTATGCGATGCTTGGCGCGACTAATGGACATGGCACTAAAGTCTAACTCTTTTAGCTAGCTCTCGAGTGAATGAATATTTTATCTTCTTCCACAAATTCTCGTAGGCGTACCTAATCAGCATCAGTAGGCCGGCCTGAGCGCTCTGCTTCTTTAATATCCTAGTCCTCATTTTTGAACTTTCGGTACCAAATCTTCTCTGTGTCATAGGATACAAGAGTAGTACCTAAGATGTACACATGATTTAGTGTCATTCTGTAACTGACTTTTTGCAACAGAACTGAGAGTAAATGATGGATCAATCTGGTAGCGTGATAGTTCACGTGATTTCACAACACAGTGCTCCAAAACGAGTCTTTTCTTTCAAATAACAAAAATCGTTTTACAAAATATTGGCAAAGACACCAACATGAACTGCTTGTGCAGGCAATACTTGGAGTGGCGGAAAACTTTCGTTACAACCTAATATTTTGTGTATGTGCTAAAAAAATGCTGAGGAACTATGCATAGGATCTTAATTGCAGATTGCAATTTTTCAAACCCAGAATGGAGACTAATTGGTTGCTTGATATGCGCCCATGTATTTCCTACTGAAAACAAGTTTATATTCGTCGACCACCTACCTCATGCTACTTCTTGTATGTCACGTCCGCTCTAGTAGTGCTCGCCACCACTGAGGGCGAGTTGCGTTATAGATCGTATTGCCATTAGCGTGTATGGAAGATTCATATGTGGTTGTCTTTATACGAGGGCGAGTCAAATGATAGTGAGCCGATGCGAATATATGACAAACAGAGTACTGTATTTAAAAGTAGTCTCCATGAACATTGAGACATTTTGTCCCATTGACAAACGAGCCGCATGATTTCCGTCATAAAATTCTAGGTTGCTGATTCAAAAAGTCTGTAACTGACTCCTTCACGGGGGCTTCCGACACGAATCTGGTACCCTTGAGATGTTTTTTCAAGTTTCCCGAAAATGTGCAAGTCGCATGGCGACCCATCTGGGCTGTATGGCTGCTTGTCGAATCAGCTCACCAATTTGTGCAATTGTGTCGGGGGGTGATTGCGAGGTGGCTATGGCCCAGTCTTGGATCGCCTTTGCAACTTTCATGTCCTTCTCTGAACCGTTTGCTCCATCGCTCCACAGTGGACAATGAGATGCCATGTTTACCGTACACGGCAGTCATACGGCGACTCATTTCTTGCTGGGAAACACCTTCAGCTGTCGAAAACCTGACCACACCACGCTGTTCTTCCTTTGGAGCGTCCATTATGTCATGCTACCGTCTTCAGCCCAATGTATGAGCGCCTTAAAGAACTTTAACCTCACAGTTTAGCGTCACTTTCATAAATGCTGGATGTCTCTGTGCTATGCGTGTGCGTCGCAGGTGATGGACCGAACCATTCTTGTGCTGGGGGGGTTGGCTCACTTTCATTGGACTCGCCCTTGTATGTGGCCCCACCATTATCAAGACTACGGCTCTTTCTATAGTATTCTATGTTTACCCGTCGGTTTTTGACAATTCCTGATCACTGAACAAAGCTGTATAAAAATGTTAACTATACAGCATTTTGTTTCAATTCTTTGTTTCAATGCTAATTTTCCTGCTAAATGCTAGGTTTAAATCTGTAATGCGAAATCGCACCAAAAGATACTAAATCTTGCATTAAAAATGCTAAATTGTTGAGCTCTCGATAATCCGGCAGTTAGTTAGTCCGTTACGTTCAATAATCCGGCGTTCTTTGGGAAACACATGTTATATTGTTTTCGGATCTGCCGAAAGCCGTGGATGCAAAGAAGCATGCGGGCTTTTGTGCTTCCCTCCTTTCGTCATTATTTTCTGGTTTACCGAATGTATTTTGTAGTGTATTTATCTAGTCTACTGCAATGTCGGCCCAACGAAACCACATGACTTTGTGTCAAAAAGAAGAGATCTTGATAATTCAGAATTTTTCGATAATCCGGCAGTTGTCTTATCCCATATATGCCGGATTATCAAGGTTTGACTGTATATGTATATAACTGCGCAAAATTTTGATCCTAGCGCTCGTAAACTCATCAACTCTCACGAGTAGTTTTCGTGCAGAAACTCATAGAAATATGAATACAAAGAGCTATCTTCAGCATTGGTACATTAGAGCTACATTATGGCAAAGAGCTACATTAGCTATCTTCAGCATTGGACAAAATGTAGTAACTGTGTTGGTCTAAGCAGTGAAAAGTGTTGAGTAATATACGGATTAAAAAGTAAAAATGCACAATTATATGTTTCAATAGCTCTAAATACAAAATCTTAGCATTCTGCAGTTAAAAGTTTTACAGTTATGTCAAATACGTAATTATTCTTGGCGCCCATTTTGTCGACATGACTTCTTTAACACTAGAAGCGCCGCACTTTGTTTCTACCTAGAAGCGCCAGCAGCAGTCAAATTGACTGCTCAAAGAATTTTGTACATTTATTTAAATACAAAAAGTTTATGGTATTTTTAAAAGCTTTTTTAAAGAATAAAATGTTAATTTTTATTAAAATACATGCTACAAAAAATATTTTTACTTACTTTTTAATAAAACTCATTTTAATGCTATTTGCAATTTTTACTATTAGATTTTTTTCAATGCTGGAAGTGGATTTACCACATATGAAATGTGAACATTTCTGGCACATATCACTTGTTTCGTTGTTCTTACAAAATCCAATTTGGCACTGCCGTCTCTTTTTTGAGAATTTGTTAGTAGTGTTCGAAATTTCTGAGGGCAGTTGTGCACTTGTCTTTTTCTTCAAATGACTCGCTCTCAATTCTTCTGCCAATTGAAAAAGAAAGTTATGTCTTATTATAGATTTACCACTCATTTCTCGGTAGATAATGCAGGCATTAGTTCCTGCCAAATTCAGCATATTATAGAAAATATGCACGGGCCATCTACGGGAAGCAGCCCGCACAGAATATTTACGTGTCATTTGGTCAATAATGTCGACTCCACATTTGGTTTTGTTGTAGAATTCTACTGTTTCTGGAAGTTTTTTCACAGTTTGTGACTCTACATTTACATCTGTATGCAAGGCACTTAGAAGCAGGACATTTTTATTCTTTTTACCCTGATACACTGTCAGTGTAGTGTCTCCATTTTTCAGTAAAACTGTTTCGTGAAGCTGAGTTTTTGATTTCCTGATCTCATGCGGAATTTCTTTTCGATGTCTTCTTATTGTCCCCACAAAACTTGTATTCTTCATTTTAAGTTTTTTAGCTAATGAAAGCGAGGAAAAATAGTTGCTCACAGTCATATTTCTACCTGTATTCAGATAAGGGCTCAGAAGGCGCATTACTATATTTTCAGGAAGGATTTCATTTTCATTTCTTGCGTTATCCTTTCCAAGGTATGGAAAAGCATTGCACATAAACTTTGAATCAACATCAACTAGCATCCAAAATTTTGTACCAAATTTATCTGGTTTATTCGGCATACATTGAATAAACTTGCACCTAACTTTTGATGAAAATAGTTGTTCATCCAACACCAGATTTTCTCCTGGCTTATAAGAAAGAGCACAGTTTTCTATAAATTTGTTCCAGATGTCTAAAAACATAGCAAACTTATCAGTTTCTAAACGTTGACTCCTGTTTGACTTCAAATCAAATCTTAGATTTTCCATGATATCTCTAAAACGATTACGGGACATTTTTTTTTTTAAATGGAGGGGGCGGAAAATGACAAGTATTTCATGGATTAGGGAAATAGTGAATGAAAGGAATATGTAGGGGAAATGTTTCTTCATGATATGATTTTTTCTGCGTGATAGAGTATGATGAATAAACTCAATTTCACTAGCAGTCAATTTGACTGCTCGTGGCGCTTCTAGGTATACATAAAAATATTTCTATTAGTTTTATTTTCATTCAATGCATATTTGGTGCCAATAATTTTCAAGGTTTTTTAGGAGAATTCAAAAAATTATGACTTCCAGAAGTAAAGGATCTTTTAGAAATCCAAGCTAAAATGGCGAAAACAGTCAAAATGACTGCTCTGGCGCTTCTAGTGTTAAAATTGGAGCTCTCAACATAGAATAACGCAGTCCTTTTGCAATGTGGTTTAGGCAATAGGGCGCGTATCGGTTACAGTTTCGGCTACACTACCAGATAGCTAATGCCGTCTCCATGTATTCATATATCTATGCAAAACCTGGAACAAAGTGTGTGGTCGCGAACGGTGCGTTTGTTCATTGGAACGTCTTCGGAGGAACTGCAGATCAAACTGTCAAAAACTGAATCAACTGGCTCCTCTCTGGGTTAATTCAGTATCTCAACTAACTGTACTCCGTTGATTCTTAGAACGATCATCAACCGGTCTAGGTTTGAAAATCGAGTGTTTGAGAACGCCTTAAACTGCTTGCACAAGTGGCATGTGATGGTATGGGTTTACGAATGCGCGATATTTTGTGCAGTTATGCAAGAAACAAAAAAAAAAATAGAAACATATAGGAAGTTGTACAAATAATGAAGGGGAAACGCGGAAATCAGTTTCGAATCGAGGACGAAGTTATAAACAGTTCAACGTGTGGACAGCATACAGCAGACATTAGGGACAGGAGCGCTTTGCGGACCTGTTAAATCAGCTGACTTGTGGCTAGATCTTATGCGCAACATTCTTGCGCATCCAGCTCTTGTGAGATTTCTATGGAATATTTGCAGCCAAGAGCTCTCATTTCCTCTTTCATCATTAATTAACCCATTTATGCCTAGCGTCCCTTTTTTGGGACGGCATTTTCGCTATCAGTCGAAAACGTTATTTATTTTTCCTACCCTTTATTCGCGAGTATTGAACTTCAATTCCACAAAATATTTTAATATGGCCATGTAGGATGTTGACATTTCAATTTTTATACATAATGATTTTATGAAATCATCCCTTGTTCAAAAAGTTGACATCAGAAATTTATCAATTACTGCTGGTGTTAGCAAAAATCGAAGAAAGTCGCAAAAATATCCAGGCACGAATGGGATAAAAAAATATTGGTACATAGCTGTTTTGCATATGGATGAAACTTATGATTTGTGAAAAGTTCTAGATTAACATTTCATCGAGACTGTTTTTTTCTTTTCATATTCTTTAAACATGCTTTTATAATTGAAGAATATTTCAATGTGTCCACATTCACTAAGACTTGACGATCGTTTTTTGCGCCCAGAGGGTTTGTAATGTTTCTGTTGACAGTCAATTTCGCTTGAAGTTTACATTTTCCACTCGCCAAATATAGCGATATAGCACAAATCTAGCCTCTCTCTTCATTCCGTTCACATGTTTATCTTCTCCTCACTTTCCCAACGGGTTTTGAAAGTTTATGCTCTCTCCAGTATAGTTCCACTCTATATGGTCGACGGAAGCTTTTTTAATACACTGTTTATGCAATTCCATACTAAGTTTTTTCTGGTTTTTATTTCTCTATAAGTTACATAGTTGCAGATTAAAAAAAAAAGAAAAAGATAAAATGATACCTATACGTTTTCTGAAGAAATCTATCTGGCCTTATTCTTCCCTCCCTTTGAGTTGCAACAGAAGGCACGAAGAAAAGACCCATCTCATCCCATCCCATCTTTTCTTTCTAAAGCCCGAACTGGGGCTAATGGTAAAAATCTATCAAAAGGCCAAATAGCAGACGGAATGAATGTTTTAGTGCTGAGGAAAACCGAAAGAAAAACCAAGCAATTCTCGGAAGCTATTTACAAAAAGGGGAATTCTCTTTTTCTACTTTGTCTAATATTTCTCGTTCTTACCGTCGGAATTACCCCCGTATCTTTATCGGATGATTTTTTCTTTTCTTTTCTTTTTTTTTTAAACTTTATGTACTAAAAGTGTCTGCAAACTAACGGCTAAAAAATCGAGGGGGGGTCGAAATGTTTTTAAAATATGTGGACTGGTTTAAATGGTATTTTTGTATTGTTTTGCAAATGCAGATCTTGCCCCCCCCCCTCCCCCGATATATTGATCGATAGTTTATTTCATAAAAAAAATATATCTTCGTGTAAAATATTTGTTGGAAAAAGTAATCAGACTAAAAAAAATTAAAATGTTGTTTAAAGTGTAGATGTCATGATTAATATTTACTTACAGCAGCAATCTCATTTAGGTTTCATAAGCACCTACAATAATTCCGCTTTAATTGAAGACACTGGTAACAGTCGAACTTCTATATCACGCTTTTCTTAAGGATTGTTCTTTTAAGAAATCGTGCAACATTTGAACAGCTTTTTAAAGAATCCAATTATGGTACAGCAGGGGTTCCCAACCTTTTAGCATTGTGCCCCCTTCAACAAAGGATAACTGAACGATCGCGCTCCATCATTTACATTCTTCAGCTATATGCAGTTTTATTTTAATCTTCAACAATGAACATTGAGTTACCTTTTGTGCAAAATAATGTTATCGGTGTAAAGTTTTGAATACTGTAAAAGCATTTATTTTCGCGAGCCGTAATTTTCGGGGAAATGAAGATACCGGCCATTTTGCGAGCTGAAAATATCCCGAATTTTATACGAACAGAACCGAAAGTTGAAAAATCTCGAAAGTACCTAAATATAGAACCCCTTTTTTGCGTAAGGCATTTTAAGAAATTGCCTTTTGTCCGAACAGTTTGTCCCCCCCCCCCCCACACACACACTTCCGATCTCTGTAAAAAAAAAAAAAAAAAACGGTGTTTATACATCAACTTTGACCTTGACCTAACGAGCGCGTTTCACCCCAAACAAATATTCTAAGTGAATGAGCTTCATTATATTAGTTGTATTAAGTATTATTGTTTTATATCCAAGAAATAATTGTATAGTATTCAAGGAATAGTTATAAGAAAGAGAGTTGAGTCGAGTTGTAAGGAAGAAAATTCTCAATAAAGAGTTTGTAACCGTGCAATAAATCATTCAATTTTGGTAATTAAAAAATTTCTGGGCTTTATTATTATTGCAAGAAAAAAAAAAGAAGTATTTTGCAAGGCTTTAATTTTCACGATTGAGACGGGCACATGAAAAACGCGAAAATAAGTGCTTTTACAGTAAAATTTTAAGTAAAAATAGACATGTTTTGGAGTTCAAAAAGATGATTTTTTAAAACATGCATTATCACTTGCTCTTTGCCTGTTTTCCTCGCGCTCCCTGCAAACGCCCTGCGACGGCTCAAATGGCTCCTCATTCAGAAAGCTACTGTCCTAAAGAATACATTTTGTAAATAGTTGTTCTCAAAAAAATAAACAGAATACATACACTCACGGTATTCTAAATAGTGGCTAGTATACAGCAAAAGGAAACAGTGTTCGCAATATCCCAAATGGGAATGCCAAGTCCGAAATTTAATCAAGATGCATGTTGGTATAATTAATATATATTAAAATTGAAAACGATAATTGTCTTACCGCCACACCATCTGCTCCTGGGGGCAAGCATGAAGTACATCACGGTAAAAAAATATAAATCCAATGTGAGACGTTTTACTCTTTATTTTTCATAACCAGCATAAGAAATTTACTATCACACCAATTTTTAAGTAGAGACTCTCGAGAATACTTAATCTCAGTTGACTTCAGTATTTCTATATATATATCACAATTTATAATCAAAAAATATCACGAAGCTAAAAAAATCATTCTCAAAACCGAAGTACACACCTCTCTCGATCTGAAAAAGAAACACGCTGCGACAGAACATGAAAAAAAAACGCCGAAAAGGCAACCAGAAACGATGCAGACATCGCCCTTTTGGCGACGAAACCACACGTGCAAAATATTTTTGTTTTTATCACACGGTTTTAAGAAAAATTCCGGATAAATTATTTTAAAAAATATACTGAGGAGATTTCCTCAGGATAGCTACCACCGCTGGACCCATAGGATTTAAAGGATAGCGAGAGAAAACGCTTTGGTAGCCCCAATTTGAGGCACTTTTCCTAACAGCTGTCTTGGGTCAAGATCTCACGCGCATCATTCTTCGCGCTCATCCATCTCTCCTTAGTTTTCTATGTAGCGTTTGCCTGCCACCGCGCTCATTTCCGTTTTCATTGTTCTATTTTTAAGAAGAAATGGTGCCAAGCTGCTCGGCATAGAGAAGCAATTTAGGATTTGTGGAAAGTTCTGGTATAATATTTCACAAGAGTATTATTTTTTCATATTTTTAAAACATACTTCTTATAAATAAAGAATATTTCAAAATATCCATATCGTCTAAGCCATGACAATATTTTTTTACATCAAGAAGGTATGTAATGCGTATTGTTGATAGTCAATTTCGCTTGAATTACCACTCGCCAAATAGTGCGATAAGGCACAAGTCTTGGCCTCCACCCTACTACAAATAATCATATGGACTACCATGCTAGTATATTTCTACTCTCTGGCTAGACCTTGCACCTACCGAAGTTTCCTGTAACATAAAAGCAGGGACTCGAACCGGGCAAAACTGAAAACAGGAAAAAAAAACAATATTTTGGTCTGAACGAAAACCAGAAAGAAATATCTGTTTATTTCGGTTCAATATCTCTTCAATAATTTTGCTACTGCAACCAACCTATCAGTATTTTCTAATTTAACGTCAACCATGAAATTATCATCACATACATGTACAGTCTATTTTAGTTTCTCAGAACCTTCTTCCCAGTTACGCATGCGTGGGGTCTGATTCGTTCTCATCAAAATTGTGGCTAACGGAAGTTTAGCAACGGTCTCTTGTGCTTAAAACTCTGTTTACACTTGAACTAGCAATAAGTAAAATGGTTTCTGAAATTCCGAGCTGAAATAAAACGAAATGGAAAACATCCTAAACAAGCCAAAATAGAGCTTCAAAAAATACCCATCTCAACCTATCACCCCTTTCCCGTGTGGAATCGTCTTGTTTGTAGTCGCTCTGCGTTAGCAAAACGGACAATACATTGCTTCTCGATTTTCTGTTTTGATGCTCACTGCAACTTTTCTGTTTCAGTTTCACATGAAACTCCTTGTAGAAGATAGGCTTAATTCAGTTGATGATAGATTTATATTTTTAGTACAAATAAGAATATACATAAAATAAAATGATTCATTCGGAACTGAACCGAAAACTGTTATTTTTGACGGAAGGAAAACCGAAACTGAATTGATATATTTTCTTTTAGATTGAATGGGAATGAAAACTGGAACGAATCGAATTACGGGTCGAAGCCCTGGGGAAAACATTGAAAACCAGGAACTGCCAAGAAATTTTGTTTTAACAGAAAATGCAACAGAAAATTACAAATTTTATCTAAGAAACCTGAAAATGTTGAAGTGTAACCAGGAATACCTGAAATGTACATTTGGAAATTGATTTTACATTTGATGAATGTCTGGAGAATTAAGAGTGCTAAACAGCGGCGCAAACGGCAATAATAAAAATTATAATAATTGTTATTATTAATCAGAAGAGGGCAGGCGGATAGCCCTTACCAAAAACACACTTGTATTTTATTGGAAAGTGTTAAAAAGCCATGCTTTTTAGAAATAATTGCAGGTTAATTTTACAAACCACACACCATCTTTCAAAGTCAAAATTTTGTTTAAACTCAAACATTGACTTCCTATAATCTGTGCAGAATGAACTTCATCACTCCCAGTACAAATTATTTACTTTCGAAGGTCATAAAAATACGTCATTATCTCTCGCCCGTTTTCTCCCGATATTTTCAGGCGATGGTCAGAACTCCGTCTAGGAATTTTATCGAGGACTTCGTTTTTTTTAGGGAAAAATTAAAGTCATCGACAGAACAATCCATCATTTTAAAAGCCCAGTTCCTCATTTCCACATATTTGTGGAAATGAGTAGCCATTTTCTTTTCTGCAGTAATAATCCGTGAGTTATTGAACCGAATGGAAGCAAAACCAGTTTTGGCGGAATGAAAACCGGGACTGACCTGATATATCTTCTTTTAGTTGAACCGGAACGAATAACATTACGATTCGAAGCCCTGCTTAACCCTTTAACGCGCAGTGTTCCCGCTCTGGGAACACCCAACTCTGACGTTTTGAACTGTTGCCAGTCACGAAGAATAGATTGGATTTCTATCAAAAGAGTCACGGGCGACATAGGTCCACGAGATTCCTTTACTTTTTAGCACGTCCTTTCCCGTCAAAAAATGGTCACGATTATTCTTAACAGCCCTGATATCTGCTGAAAAATGGAAGAATGCGAGAACAGCTGGATAGATTGCCCAATGCTGAAAAAAGGGCAGCCGTTGCCATCGCTCGACTTAACTACCAGGAAGATGGCGGACGATCGAAACGTTCGTCGCGCGCCAAAGATCTAGAAATCCTCTTTTGACACAGCTGGCTGTGCGGCACAGCCAGCTGCGTCAAAAAAAATTTGTGTTCCATCGTTGTTCCATCTATTTTGTGTTCCATCGAAAATGAACATTTCGATCGTCCGCCATCTTGCTGGTAGTTAAATCGGACGATGGCAACGGTTGCCCTTTTTTCAGCATTGGGAAAGGGTCGCGCCTCAAAGGGTTAAAAGATGCTAATAACATGTCGCTATATTCTTAGCACAGCAGCTGCTCTACTCGCAAGTTCCGTAAACTGTCCCTTCTAACTGCTTTATTTGGAAGCACACGCAAGATCTGTCGAGTCAGCAAAGCGGAAATGGAAAGAACTCCAGCAGTCAGAAAGCGTTCAGGAGGAGATCGGGAGAGGAGATATTTGCATATGCTCCAAGAGGAATGACGAAACTTGTTTGGAATATTCTCTAGCTGCCCATCTGATCCAGCAGCCCCGCAGAAATGTTCGATTCGATTTTGTGAATACGAGAGGAAATTTTCCATTTGAAAGCATATAACCCCTTTGAGGCGCAACCCTATCCTAATGCTGAAAAAAGGGAAGGCGTTGCCATCGTTCGACTTAACGACCCGCAAGATGGCGGACGATCGAAACATTCATCGCGTACCACAGATCTAGAGACCCTTTTATGGCACCTGGCCCTTTTTTGACGCAGCTGGCTGTGCGTCAAAAAAGGGTCTCTAGATCTGTGGCACGCGATGAACGTTTCGATCGTCCGCCCTCTTGCTGGTCGTTAAGTCGAGCGATGGCAACGGCTGCCCTTTTTTCAGCATGGGACAATCTATCTGGCTGTTCTCGCACATTCTTCCATTTTTCAGCAGATGTCAGCGCTGTTCAAAAGAATCGTGACCCTTTTTTTACGGGAAAGGACGTGCTCAAAGAGTAAAGGATTCTCGTGGAGCTAGGTCACCCGCAACTATTTTGATAGAAATCCAATCTATTCTTCGTGACTGGCAACAGACAAAACGACAGAGTTGGGTGTTCCCAGAGCGGAAACACTGCGCGTTAAAGGGAGATGTGAAAACAAGTGGACAACAACTATGTACAGAGTATCCTAAAACAATCGAACTAGGCTTTCATTCCTTAAATATTTATCACGGAGAGGTAATAATAAATTGCAAAGTTATGTGAATAAAGGTGCACAAAATGTTATGGTATACTTTAAAGTTTTGCAGAGCTTCAATCTAATTAAATACAAAAATTAAATTTTTTATATGAGCTCCATGAAAACAAAAATCCAATTAGTAAAATGTGCCCCCTACATTAATTTGGCGATGAACAAAGTTTTAGCGTTTCACCATAAAAAGACTCAGCAGTGGCGGCCCGTGGTCAAAAATGTTAGTGCAGCCGGAAGCACATGAGCCCCCCCCCCCCTTTCCTCCGGAGAGGATTTGAAAATCTTTGTTACTGAATTCGAAAGCTGGCGGATTAAGCCCTCACCGAGGAAAAAAAAAAAAAGAAATTACATAAAAAATGTAAGAGATCCTATTTTACTTCCATAAAATGGGCATAAATTTCAACCAGCCGCTCTTATCCTCAAAATTGCATTCATCCGTATCTGATTCGAAGTTTCCTTAGAATTTTCTTTTGTAACGATAACTTGAGAAGAAATTAAAAATAAGTAAGTTTCTTTTTTTTTTTTTTTTTAAGTCAAATCAATCCTCCTTCTTTTAAACATGCGAATCGGTCAGTGATGTCCTCATAAAAAGGCGTTGTTTTAATTCAGATATCCATAATTTTAAAAGCTCTTTAAAATTTCCCATGTTTAAAGAATTTTCTGGCTCGCCATGTCTCTAATGCCAGTTCTTGCTTACTGAAAAACAATATTGCTTTGATGGGTCATTGTCCATTCATAAGCGTCTATTCAGGCTTCCTTCTTGATAAATTCAGCAATATAAAGTCCAGAGTTTTCCAAACATATATTCTCCTTACCCCCTCCCTCACTTCTCGTCCGAGCGAATCAGTTAGTCGAGTTCTCAAGTTCAGCCGCCGTTAGAAAATCGTCCATCGGCTGTATCAGCTGCGTACTCCCTATTCCGGAGAGGCTGCTTACGTAGTCGTTGTCATGGCAACGGTGCTGCCAATTTTCTTTTCAGCGCTCTGGGCTGAACCTAAGATTTTCCCAATTGAATAGCGAGAAGATTAAAGTGCTTTTTTTCTGAATGAGCGATCCGGCCACAATACGTTTTTTTTTTTGTTTGTTTGTTTTTTTCGGATATTTTTTTAATTTACCGTAGGAATTCCACAATTCTAATCTGAATTTAGGAAAATTAGTAGAATAAATTATTTTAAAGTATGTGCTGATAATTTCAAGTGCAGCCCGGCTGAACTTGCTGTATCCCACGAGCCGTCACTGATTAACATCAAATAATACCCTAATGATTCAGCCGTATTCCTATGACGTAAACGAAAATCATGCTTTAAGGGGAACCTTCGAGAAATTTCTTATAGCTTCTACCTCACCTATAAATAGAAGCGGGCAGCCCCCGTCTAGTGCGTCTCGCTTCTGCTTCTACCACAAGCAGATGTCCGTGAAAGCTTAAGGCTTTGTACTGACGCTTAGAAAAGCTATGTCCAGCTTGTTTTCTTGCTGACCCTGCATTTCAAATTGCTCTTATTATAAAGTAGTAAATCGATTTTTGGGGTCTCTCCGGGGCCCCTCGACTTTTATCTTGGAAATCAATATGATAGTCCAAAGAAAGGGCTATCAGATCGAACACATTAGAAAATAAAATTCTTATATTTATTTCTATATATATATTTGTAAAATCGTTACAAAAATGTGTGAACTTCCTCTGTAACGGGCTTTATCACTGGGAGATTAGGACAGAAGTTTTCTGAGACGCTGTATTTCTCACTGAAATCCTTTCACACAAGGCCGTACTATAAGGGGTGGACCAGGGTGTCCAGACGACTCGCCCTCATCCCCCGAATTTAAAATTTTTTAAACAAGATTATAACGACGAAGCCTTTTTGTTAAAAATTCTCCCTTTTTTACCATTTGGACTCCCTCTGAATTATTTTTCTGGGTGCGGTCCTACTTTCACATTCTGAAATTCTGTGGAAACACGAAAAATCTAACATCAATTCATCAGTATATAATAGAATGAAGAATTCATTAAAAGCTTTCGAAAATAAGCTTATCAAAACAAGCGAAGGATCTTTCACAAAAAGCACACAATACAAAAACTCAAAGCACCCCAGTAAAAAGTTACTAAGGTTGGCGACTTTTTTGGCGAAAAAGCGCCACATTTTGCACCGAAAATAAGTCCCCAAAACCGAAGTCAGGTAAGCGAAAACTCCAATTTTTCCCGATATCTCGAGAAATCCTTTTTTAATAATGGGTAGATCCAAAAGTTAAGTGAACCGATTTTCATGTAACAAAATACAAATGTTAATTATTTGACGCATGTAATACAAATTTTTAGATTAGTTTAGAACCGTCGTTACCTCAAAAATTCGTAACAATGGTAAACAAACTAAAATGTAAATGCAGAAAATGTGTTGTAGAGTAAAAGTAAACGCAGTCTCTTTTGAGTTTTGTTTGCACATTGTAACACATCATTGTTCTTACAGAACTTTAATGAATTTGTTCTATAATTAATTACGCTATAAAATAATGAGTTAGTTATAAGCGCAAGCGTTACTTAATTAAAATCCAAAACATGAAAGTCTGATGATTAGAGGAAAATGCATATTAATTACAAGTTCTTCATCAGCTTAGAATATTCCCGCTACATTATTTTCTCAGGTTATATAACTCTTTTCATTAATTAAAACTGTTATACATATTTAAAAAATGCAGTAAACTTTTCAGATATTTATAACATCTTGTTAAAAGACTATTTTAAAATTAGAATTATGTTATCAGTCTTGCTGAGCTCTATAAATAAATGGAACGTGCTAAAATATGCAATGCACAAATTACTTTAGTTAAATAACCCGATTGAATCAAAACAACGCCTGTCTTGGTTAACTGAGATGCATCATTATGTATTTTTAATTTTATTTTTAAAGGGTGCAAGCTTCTAAGGGAAAAAATCAATTGGAATTAGACTAATCAAGAACAGTTACGTAGCATTTCGGTAAAACATTTTCTGAAGTGATACTAGTCTTGAAAACACTCTTTTTGATAAAGCGATTCTACTTGATTAAAGATTATCTTGAAGCATCTTTACTGCATTTTTGTCAGATGCTTTCTAAAAACCTTGTATTTATTATCCCAAAGAGGGAAGATGAGTTTTGCAATACTTTATGTTACTGTATAAAATTTATCATACAACACGGAAATGTACTCTCTTAAAAATTTAGAGTGACATTGTCACTCTTACAAAAAGTCACCGGCAAATGATCCCAGATAGAGTGAGATAAGAGTGAGAAAACTGCATTATGACTCTTCATCGATAGGATTCTGTCACCCTAACTGCAAGAGTGAGACAATGTCACTCTTAGAGTAAAGGTGAAGGCGCTATCTGCTCACTCTAGCGAGAGAGTCACCACCTTTCCCATGATGCTCTCACTTCAGCAGGAGTGAGTGCGTTGCTTCCATACCCAAACGACGCCATATTGGAATTGGACTGCAGTTGCGAAGTACCAACTGCATACAAGTAATGGAATACTTTTAGCTAACACAAGTAAGTAAAACCTTATAACTTTTCAGTTATTGTAAATGTTATTTAAAATTTGATAATTCACAACATATAAGATACATTGATTCAGTGTCGGATCCATTAGGACTCCAGCTCTTCCGACAGACATTGCTTTGGTTAGGGTTAACATTTTGCTTTACTATACATTTTGTTTTTAAGACTTAAACAAGCCTGCTTCTTTTAATTTTATACCCTTCCGAGAAATTGATCTTTAAATCCGTCTCTATACTTGATCGTAGTATGTTATTTATGCTTATATAGCTGAAATCTTGCATTCGTTTTTTGTTTCTGTATATAATATTTGAGCATGTTTTGATGCGTGTTTGTAAATCGGTGGTGCAGTCAGGATTTTATTTCGGGGGTGGAGAGGGCTCTAACCTGTGTATCAAATTGTAAGCAAGCTGTTTCAACTGTAGCCTCAGTATCAAATTTTAAACTAAGTAAAGGGTCAGATTTTTAGGAAGGATACGCGCCTGTTGCAAATAGTATAAACAAAATTTTAAATCAAAAGCAGAAAATAATGATCAATTATATATTGTATGGAATTTATATTGAAATAAATTATAAACGTGGGAAAAAATATTTTGTGATTAAATTTCAATATGTCTATGTGCATCATTTTATCTTATTGCACATTCTAGCACAGATTCACGCTTAGAATATACATATATACGTTGTTAGATCAAATAACCGCTCTGTTGTTGTGGT